>JAFVLL020025813.1:0-34522 GCA_021397915.2 Tor tambroides | reverse complement strand
TGTTACCCTTGTGGAAAAAGAAGTTTGCTTACTTGCAGATAATATTAGCATGAACTCATGACTATAATTAAGTATACTTTTAAAAAGTGCACTTTGTAATAATGTCAAATAAAAGTTGCTTCAAAGAAGTACACTTATTGTGATGTTGACTAACATAGTAAAGCACATTTAAAGTACTTGATTAGAATTTTAACCGTAGTGTGTTGTTCAGTATTACACTTAAAGGAAATATATTTTAAGCATACTAAATTACAGCTTTAGCTTACAAATGTGTAAATGAAAACATATTTAAAAACATAACATACAAGTTTCAATAGAACTAACCATAAATGTTTGTCAGTACATTCAACTGTAACCATATTTCAAAGACAATTATGAAATTGCATAAATTTAAACTAAAATAATACATTTTGATTTAATTCCAAATAACATACAATTAAATGTCTGGCTTGTTTACCCTTTTCACAAGGGTAAACAGGCCAGTGTTTGTGAGGTGCCTTGGTTAATATCAACAAAAAATAGTTTTCAATTAGTGTACACATAATTAACAGCATTATAAATAAAAGTGTATAATGCTGCTCCACTGACAGTTTACTGTGATGTCTATGCTGAAGGTATCATCTCCCGAGAGGACTCAGAGACACTGCTTATGAATGCTGCTGAGGGCTCTTTCTTGGTACGGGTCAGTGAGAGGATATGGGGCTACACACTGTCCTATCGCACAGCCAGCGGTTTCAAGCATTTCCTTATCGATGCTTCTGGGGACTTTTACAGCTTTCTGGGTGTGGACCAAAACCGTCATGCCACGCTTGCTGACCTCATCGACTTCCACAAGGTAAAAGTGCAGTAATAGTGTGTGACATATAGGTAAATGGATTTTTACCTCAAGAATGCAAAAGATAAAAACATTTCTTTACACGAACCAAAATACACTTAAAATAGTTGATATGAATCGTTCACAATAAGGCCAGTAAATTTAGAAAATAGAAAATTATGTAATTTCCTGTACTTTTTGAGAACAAAAGCTTAAAGTTCTGTTATCATTTACTCACCATCATGTCGTTCCAAGGCGGTGCATGTCCAGACTGCTCTTTTCCATTCAGTGAAATTGGACGGATGAGGCTTAAGGAATTAAGCTTCAAAAAAAAGTCAAAGCACAACAAAAGCATGATTAAAGTACTCCATACAAGGCTGTTAAACCCATTAGTCAAAATTCTTAGTGCGCTTCATAGTCCTTTGGACGACGTCGATTTATCAAATCGAACGTTTTAGTGAAGAACTAGGGCTCGTGCCAAGGTCGGAAGGGACACAGTTTGTTCGACAAACTAACAAATCTTTATCTAACGATACTGTATACCGACCTAAGAAACATTCTCTCTCATAATATTTCAGGAATCAAGCAGTGCGTCCCATTTTTCCTGTCTTTTATTTAGAATCACAAACTTGCAATGATTCATGATTTTTTTTATTATTATTATTATTTTTTTTATTTTTTTTTTGAGTCGGTTCTTTTTTTCATGAATCGGTCAGGCTAACTCTAAATCAATTGAACCATTTGCTTCGCAAAATGATTCACTTTTTCGAAGCTATAGCGACTCCTGCTGGTCAAAAGAGTGAAACCAGTTACAATCCAATCTACAGTCATATTAAATGTAATATAGTAGTTAAATACAATTAAATACGAAGTGTCTGTATAATTTGTTTTCTTTTAATAATTTGTAGTGCTTGTTTTATTTGTTTCAGATTTAGCTTATGTCAATTATAAAAACAATTAACTATCATTCTGCCTTTTTATTTGTTTTTTAATATTCATTAAAATTGAACCTACATTATAGCCTATCTGATGAGATGACTTAAAGCCATTTGTTAGTTAATAATTTCAGATTTTTTTTTCTAGATTTTTCTTATCATCTGACTTTAGAGTAGCCTACGTCAATTCAACCACTGGGGCAGTATGGATCCCATCGTGTTCATTTTGTGTGGGTTTTTAAGCGTCAATTTTGGGAGTCCCTATTATATGGACTCACAGAGGCCGGAATATTTTAGTTTTTAAAATCTTCGTTTATGTTCATCTGAAGAAAGAAAGCATAGGCTATACATCGACATGAGGGTGATTAAATTATGAGAGAATTTACATTTTTGGATGGTGTAGTGGTAGCCTATACTTTTAAGGTGTGAATCGGTTCGCAGTTCAGTAGGAAACATTAGTCCAGTCGTGCACTCAATCGTTTGCAGTTGTTTGTTATTAAAGCAAAGAGTTGCAATCGAATGAAACAACCATCCTATCATTTGCCATGAAAAACTTATGTTTTGGACACGTATTGTGAAGTAAATAAATGATGGCAGAATGTGCCTTTGCCAATAAACTGCCTTCAATTGTTTGGAAATTAACTATTACTTTCTTGTGCTGCCATTTAGTGCTTGTGGCTTCAGATGTAAGTTTTCATCATGCTCCACAACAATGTTTTTACTGTGGAGAAGCTCTGATGCCCAGATACATGACAGCATGTGCAGGATTAAAGTTTGGTCCATCTTAAAGTCTCTGTATCTCTAAAAGTGCTGCAACATCACAACATTTTAGGAATGGATTAGGAGCCAGGGCTGATTCCCGAGTCAAACATTGTAATGTAATCTGTACTAAAGCGAATTTCAATAGCTGAGAGTTTGCCTTGGCATCTCCACAAACCTTCAGCATAGCCTGTGTAACCATGGATACATATTTCACTTTCTGGAATGCTGTCAAAGTTGGAGTCACAAGCTGTGAAATCTCTGACATTAGTTACATGCAAATGCAGGCAACGTTGTACAACTGTCAACAAGCGTTCCCGCTTCACGCCTCTGCAATATGGTAAAAATAAATAAAAAACACTGTAGAGAACCTGTCTACGTATATATGAAAATTACAACGGGTTTAGCTCAGATAGAAAAACATGAAGAATTCAGTGACAATCACCGAATGAATAAAAAAGCAAGTCAGATTTACACAGCAGCACTGGAAACAAGACTGCCCTCACTATTTCAGGCCACATTTGACGCGTGTTTGAATATGTAAAATAGATCGAATGACACATCGCATGCTCCTTTTTAGCATAAGATGATTTTCAGCCATTTGTGTATCAGAAAACAGACTTTAAATCTTGTGCTCATTCTATTAGAATGCACAGTACACTGAAAAATGGCAACATCTGTCTATTCTCAGGAGGAAATCATCACAACTACAGGGAAAGAGCTGCTGCTGGATGCCTGCAAGCGGACTGGGCCCTCTGTGGACTTCGGAGGGCTTTTCCCATGACTCCTTACACGCTAAAGACTTCGAAGGCAAATCTCTGTAGGGCAGCTAATGTAGCAGGGTGTTCACTGCATTTCAAAGAACATGGTCAAAAATAACCAAGACTTCTGGTCCTCATGTTCTGCCTCTGAGTTACAGTGCCTTATGATCAGGCCTCAACAGAAAGACTTTTTTTCTGTGCTAATTAAGGAAAATATGTAGAATTCTGGTTTTATACATTGTGAATGTGTTAAATGATGCAGATTATACTAATTATGTAGAAATGTGTGACTGTATTTTCTGCGCAGATTTTTAATGAAAATATGAAGAATTCTCGGTTTATACATGGTAAAATATGTTAAATGAAGCAGATCATACACATTACACAAAAATGTGTAAAACATTTTTTTTTTTTTTTTTTTTGCATTTTCTGTGCTGACTTTTAAGGAAAATATGAATAATTGTGGTTTTAAAGATGGTAAATTGTGTTAAATGAAGCAGATTATACAAATTATACACAGATATGTAAAACTTTTTAAGAATTTTTTTGCATTTTCTGTGATGATTTTTAAGAAAAATATGTAGAATTCTGTTTTCAAACTTGGTAAAATATGTTTGTGTTGGCAGATTATACAAATTATACAGAGATATGTACAACTTTGAGGCTTTTTTTCTTTTTTTTTTTTTTTTTTTTTTTTTTGCATTTCCTGGACTGATTTTTAAGGAAAATTTGTAAAATTCTGATTTTAAAAATGAAGCAGATTATACTAATTATGTACAAATGTGTAGACACAAACTAGCCTGATGTAAAGGAACTGTGCATAGATCCGGGTTTTTTGTAGATGAAAAACCATTAGTGATCAATTTTCTGCTCTTTTCTGTAATGAATTACTATTTTCTGCTCTTTATAACGAGATGTGATGTGAAAAGCTATGTAAATAAGAACCAGTGTGGACACTGAAACAATGCATCCAAAGAAAGTGTGACTAAGGAAGGTCTGATTTAACAACAACAGGAAAAGACTGTTTCCTCAGTCCATCCTTTAATTGTACTGTAGCTTTTTCCATGAGAGCGATAGTCGTTCTGTATCTTCCACTGAGAGAAATCAGATCTTCTATACTTCTGACCCAGCAAAATATGTGCACATCACCCTACCTGGGTTTTTTTATTTGTTCGCAATATGTTCCCACTCCATCTGCCCTGCCAGAAAAGGCCATAATAGGACTTTTTATTAGGACGGATTGTCAAAGGTGTTCAATCTTATGTAGAGGTGACCGTGAAATGGCCAAGTTTGCAAGATCCCAGTTCTGCTTTATCACCATTGAGCAAGACACTCCAGGTTTCTCCAGGATGATTGTGCTTGTAATTAGTGTGCTGTAAGTCATTTTGAACTGGAAAATGCCACTACTAAATAATAAGAGAGATGCTTTAGTAGTTTTATGGGCTGAAAAGTCACACAACGGTTGTGGCAAATGTACCGCACTGCAGGTTTTCTCAAGTGGACCTTTCTGACCTGAAAGTCTGATGCTCTGATGTCATAACCCAGAGCAAAGTTTGAATTTTAAAGGCTGGTTTTATGTTACATTGTTTAGGTTGTTTTTTGTCCCTGCTCCAGGCAATTTTCTAATAGAGCCCTGGGGAAACTTTCCTACTTTAATTGCTCCAGTTATTCTCCCATATTTCTACAACACTCGATTATTTTAATGAATTTCTTTCTGAAGAAAATGAATCTGTATAAGTTCGTAATTATCAGTGCAGAAAGATATTCGCAACATTTTACTTCCATAATATGATGCATTTCTAAAATGAAATAGGATATTTAACAATTACAAAATGTAATTAAAAATAAAAAAAAAATTCAAATTTAAATAGTAAAGAGTTAAAATAGTTATTTTAAATAGTAATAATGTTTCTATTTAATAATTTTACTGTTTTACTGTATTTTTGATCAAATAAATGCAGTCTTGGTGAGCATAAGACATTGTTGAAATAAACTCAAGAACTCGATTGCTTTTTACTGATAAGCTTTCACTAAGTTGTCTGTATGTGTATTGTGTTGTGCAAAGTGATGAACTGCTTTAAAAGAAAGTTAATTGGCAACTTGTTTTACATAATTACATTTAAATATGAATGGGATATGGATTTTAAATGCAATGTCAAAATTTTCAGCATAACAATTCATATCAGCTCAAAGCTGGTATGAGCTTCATCAACCAGCAGATTTCATTTAGAAGACAAATGACAGTGTGGCTGATAATGTCAAACTCTTTTTTTTTTATTGAATACAAAAATGCTGAAAAGAATTCAGAAAATATTTACAAAGATAACAAATTTCCAACAACAAATAACATCTAAATCCAACACAAAAAAAACATCCCTTCATGAAAAAGGAGGCTCTTGCAGCAAGGTCAGGGAAACTGTACTGCATTTTAGTAAATACTCTATCAAGCTTTAACACTACACAGTGGCACAGACAGACACTCCAAAAAGGGACAAAATAGTGCACTCTGAATTAAAAAGATTAACTAAATGCTTCTTTTTTTTTTAAATAATTTTCGTTTTGCATTGATGAGAATTTCAGAGGTCGTGTTATATAAGCATAGATAGAACTTCAAAAAGACAAGTCTTTGGGATACAGAAAGAGTGAAGACAGGCAGGTGTTTGCATTTATGTCAGAATGCATATTGTGTTTTGGCTAATTCAAGTGTGAAGACATGTTAATATTGTTAATGTTATGTTTGTGCTGTAATGGCAGTTAAATTTTCAAATGAAAACACAAAAAAAGTAAATATTCTTTAAACACCCGTAAAAAAGGCTGAGCGTGGATATGATTCTATCCAGCTTAAACATGGTATACAATACATTTTATGAAATCTTCAATGCCAGAGAAAAGGCACAATCTGCATTTTTGTATAAAGTCACCAAGTAAGAGTAGAAAAAAGGAGGTAAATGTTGGCATCTCAAGGCAATGTTGACATCAGTATAAGCCATATGGTGACTACCATCAAACTCCAGTGACTCTTAAAAGTTTTGCACAGGTCCAGTAGAAAGTGACCATTTACAAATGTAAGGCATTCCGTTAAAATGATCATTAACAGAATGAACAAATAATAGCGCATACGAGTTGTAAAATAAAGGATACATACTGATGCATCTTACCTCTATTATGTAGGACCAAATGGATCAGCTCACATCTCTATTAGACTCACTGGCATTTGGTTTCTACCCAGCTGTATTCTCAATATGCTCCGTTTACATGCGAGTACTTCTGGTCAGATCCTGATAGCTTTCTTCTGCACTATTTGCAGCTGACATTAAATGCAGAACTTCTGTCTGCAGAAAGATCAAGTTACAAATTCAACTAAACTCAACAAACGTTGGCTTGTTATTATGTTATTAAATGTTATAAATGTTATTATCTAAGGAAAAATAAACATGCTTCTAGAAAACATCCTAAATTTGTTCCAGTTTGTGCTTTTTATCCAAATTCTTAATTTAGTTTCCCAAAACAAAAGAGTACACAAGATTTTGGAGTGTATGCAACAGGACCATATACATACATTTCAGTAATCAAAGCTTGGTTGACTTCTTCACATCATTACAATTACATTTCAGGTTGCCATCATGTTGCCACTATGTATACCCAGCTTGTTTAATAGTGGTCCCAAAAATACAAATGTTTGGTTAATGGTAATCCTATTTAAAAAAATGTAAAAAAAAAAAAAAAAACATTTGAAAAAAAAAAAATTATTCAAATAAAAATAGGGAGTGGCCTTGAGGTAAACTTGAAGAGACAAGGCACACATGTGACAGTATCCAAGTGAGCTTAGGCAGCTGTGTATTCAATATGTGGTCTATAGAAATGCTGGTCCAGTGAATGGTCCAGAGTCCTCTTCTCCACAAAAAGAGACGCAGAAGAATAAAAGTAGATCCACATCTTTTTCCATTGCCCTTAGCTCCCTTTCAGTTATATCAGAGCTCAGTAATAATTAAACTTGACTTTTTCAATGTCTCCAATCAGCGTCCTTGCCAAGAAGATTCCCACCATCTAGAAGCAAAATCACAAGACACAACATTACACTGAGATTAACTTCAAAACAAAGTTTTAAAGACACATACTGTAGAAATGAAGACAGGTACTTTCTTTCCAGGACCTACAACTTCATTCTAATGATTATATCATAATTATTGTGATTTGAAATACTTCAACCATTTAAAATGTGGTTTTGATTTTTTTAAACTTTTGGTTGCTCTGTGAAAATAAAAGTGCTGAGAGTGACATCTAGCTGTAAAATATATTTTCCATGCAGTATTTTTTTTTATCTCCAGTACTTCCCATACCTGTAGCAATGATATGACAATGAAGACTCCAGCCACGATGTAGAGATTGCGTGGAAGCCACTCCTCTAAAGCAATCATGCATCCTTTGACATAAATGGTGTTGCTCCATTGAGACTGAAAAATAAAAACAGTGTGTGTTATGTTTCACAAAATTAGTGACAGTTAATGTTATGCAATTAATGAAAGAGCATTTTATTACATCTACAAGTGCGCTGTGCAACACATCATAATAGTTTATTCTCTGCAGGTATTCTGCTCTCCCAATTGCAATTTCCCTACTACCAACAGAGCACAAAAAGAGAATGATTACGAGTGGAGAGCAGAAGAACAAAACAACTGTACACATGCCCCATTCGTGAAAATGCAATTTTCATACTGACAGATATTAGTGCTGCCATCAGAGAACTGAACCTTGGAAACTTGACTTTAATTTCAAAAACTTCAACTATAGTTTCTGCCATGCAGAAGCTTTCAAGTGTTTTAATTTATTCCACTTTCTGAAGCATGAACTCACTCTACAACTTTCACATTTGTAAGGGAACGTGTACTGAAGCAGAACTTTTGCCAACAATGGCCAAGAATGAAATACCTGTCTTTCTAGTAGAACTGTTCAAAATGCACTCACCGTTGTGCCAGATATTCTAACATCATATCCACACTGCGTGTTCACCACTGTATCCTGTAAAGAAAAGTCATAGGTTTATTCAAATGAGGCATATATTCACTGTAAAGTAATTTACAACGAGGGAAAAAATTCCATGCATTAATAAAAAAAAAAAAAATCATAACCTGTGCATAAGAGACAAAGTTATAGGGTCAATATTAACTATTTCAGTTTCCAGAAAAAAAATGTAATCAGCATGTTAAAAGTGATTCATGGGAAAATCTAAATTCTGTAATCAATTCCTTGTTACAAAACCACATGCCTTTTTTGCTCCACGGAAGACAAAAAAAAGAAATTTGTAATAATATATTGGCTGTTTAATAATATAATGGCAGTTAAATTTTTAAGTGAAAATACAAGTAAAAATTCTTTGAACATCTGTAAATACACCTGTCATAAAGGTTTGGAATGCCATAAGGGTGAATTATTCCTTTAGGTATTACATACATATAGTGAGCACAAGGCCACCACAAACAGAGGGAGTCTTCCACATGCTTGGCCCTTGACTTTAAAGCACAATGGGTTCTTTTAAACAGTATTTTTTTTATGACAGTGCAGCATGCTGAAAAGATCTCCTTATTCTGTGGAGTGCTGCTGTGAATAAGAGAAGAACCTACAGCAGGGTCGCTGATGCAGCAGGAAAAGGGCACTCCACATCTCTCTCTGCTAGGGTTATCCTTTGAGCAGTTAAAATACACATTTAGATTCCAGTCGTTGGGGTCTTTAGCTCCACAGCAATGATTCTGCAGAAAGAAAAAACATGTATATTCAGGACCTACAACAATTTAGCCACAATTGGGCCAAATTTCTCTTGGCCACCTTTTACCACATTTTCACAAGCAATAAGTCATATGCTTAAAAAAAAAATCCCCCAAATCACACCAACAACAATCTACATTTTGGAAAATGTAAAACATTTATTTGACAAAACATAAAAGCGATGTGTTCACTACTAGCTATCTATGGCTTTTTCATTCTCTTTATGGTTTTGTTAAGGTTAAATAATACTTGTTAATTAAACATTAATTAAGCAAGTACTTGTGAAAAGACATGTAAAAGTGAGTAGTGAAGCATACAGTTTTTTTGTTCTTGCTTTTTTATTGAAACCGTTTCACATATAAAATGTATGTGGTGGTTGGCAAGTTGAGTAAACAGAAAGCATTAATTTTATTTAATGAAAATTAGCTTATACATAAACCTCTCTCAGACTTACCAGTTTCTGGAGAGAGTCAATCAGATTCTGCAGGTCAATGTCTTCCCTGTAGGCTTTTACATTGGCCAAAAAGAAATCATTGATCCATTCCCTAACTTGGCCCTGGAACACAAACGCCAACACCGCAGCCGTCAACTCCAGAAAGAAGATGAAGCCAATGACTCCAGAGAACTGCAAGACAAGGTCAAGAAGCAAGGTGAAAAAAACCAAAAAGCAAATTTTAAAAATGTCAAGAAACGGTTTGCATTAACACATCATAGAGTTCTTATCTTGTACAGATCTGGCACTGCAAGGCATGCAAAAATTTCCTTTGGAGACTTCTTTATTTAGAATTGACCATATGTGATGGCCTCAGTATCACATCGAAAGTATGAGTACTTACAAACTTAAGGAGGCAGATGTTTTCC
This sequence comes from Tor tambroides, assembly GCA_021397915.2. Classification (NCBI taxonomy): domain Eukaryota; kingdom Metazoa; phylum Chordata; class Actinopteri; order Cypriniformes; family Cyprinidae; genus Tor; species Tor tambroides. Next base: position 24,629 of record JAFVLL020025813.1, on the reverse strand, counting down.
CTGAGAGCTCCAACACACCCAGCAAATCCCAAAATGAAAGTGACTGTGCCCACAACAAGCACCCCCCAAACTGGGTCAAAACCATGTAGACGTGTAACTTGTGTCAGATCTGATAAAACACCCTGTGGGCAAATCAAGGAACAAACAATTTACACTGGTTGTTTTTCCCTGAGCCACTAAAACACATTCACAGCTACATAACTCACAGTGGTTTTTTTTGCAGCTTAATGCTGACTAGTACCATTCAAAAGTTTGAAGTTGCTAAGTTTTTTAATGATTTTGAATGAAATCTCTTATGCTCAGCAAGGCTGCATTTATTGGACCAAAAATACAGTAAAACGTTAATATTGTAAAATATAATATAAAATTTTACTGACCCAAACTTTTAACAGTGGTGTATGTAGGTAGTTATGCAGTTTAGATCACTGCATTTTTTTTATTTATTTTTTTTGATAATATCAAATAACTGATATACCTTTTCACTCCAGGCCCAGAAACCAATTGCAATGAACGCTGTTCCAGCTAGCTGAGAACCAGAAGAGGTTAGGAGAAATTAAACGATTAAATGTTGCATCAGAATAGCCAAGTTCAGACAAAACAACAGTGCGTGGTTAAAGCAGATGATGCAGATGTGACTAATGTCTAGAACACCAAGAAATTAGACAAAAGCAAAACTGTTTGCAATAACAAATTTTAAATACACTACTATTCAAAAGTTTGAGGTTCGTAAGATTAATATCTTTTAAACCAAATCTTACTAACCCCAATTTTTGAACATACTAAAGATAAAAAGCTTTAAAAGTATGGAAAATAAAGTGTTAAACTTATAATTCATATCTAAAACAGGGTCATGAAATATTCATAACACACTTTGCAGTAATAACCATGCTTGTTTCACAGGAGGAGCCATGTTCAGTATTGAAAACAGGAAAATAGGTTACAAGCTGTTATCTCAGAATCCTCCCATGCTTCCCATAGAGAAGACCACAAACTACTGCAGCAATACACTAGTGTTAATCTGTTTCCTGTTGACGTAAATATGAAAACCTGAACGTGATCAGGCTGACTTTTTCTCTTGATATATAAAGTGTCAGCTGTGGGTGTTCACTTGCTGTGAAATGACCCACCCAGTAATGAAAACACAGAAAGTATGAGACATCTGTGCACACAGTGTGAAACTAAGTGGAACAAATAATCATGAAATGTGGAGCCGGTCTACAGATCATATCATCTGAGCAAGAGTGGCAGAAAAGACTTTACCTAATGTTAGAACTGGAAGGGTGGACATTTAAACATGATTTACAGTGGGAAAAAAAAAAAAAATATATATATATATATATATATAAACTTACCCAAAAGATAATGTTGTAGCTGAACATGAGGTATTTGTAGCAACAGCTGACCTCTGCATTTTCATATCTGTAATAGTGCATCTTCTTCTGTAACATAACCAGAAAGAACACTTGAGATTACCAAAATAAAACACCTAGAGAGAGAACTTTATCACATATTGTAACTTAAAATGGGTACTAACAGAAGTTGAAATGCATTTAGATGTGCTGACGTGTTACATGTCAACCAAATTACACCACATTCTCAAGATTCGTCAATTGCACAAGTTTAATTACAAAATTCACAGTTCACCACGTCAAGTCAATGCCAGTAATACAGGCCAGAGTCTATAGTTCACTTCCTGTGTGTTTATAGAAAGAAAAAAACTTCCCTAAAAGTTGTTAAAGGTTTTTTAAGCAAACACTCCCTCCTTGCTGACTTAAATATATATAGTAGTCAACATTTGAAGTGGATCAAAACCTTTCACCAGAGTTGTCCTAAAACAAAAACAATACCCGTTCTTGCCTTAGGACAACTTTGATTAACTTTTTTGATGTGTGTGTGTGTGTGTGTTTACGATAATATTAACTTTTCATACAAGCAAAAGTTTACATATCTTATGTAAAGTCGATAAAAAAAAAATCGACTATAAAAAAGTTTAGCCAATAAAAAATGTATAAATTAATGCAAAATTAAATAATGTGTCTAAACGTAAATAAAATTAATATAAATGATTTAAAAATAAAATGTGTAAAAAAAGTTAATATTTTATTATTACTGGCAAGTCATGTGATCATTAACTGACACCAGAGAGCCACAAATATGTTGTTAATTTATTTAAATAAATGTATTAAAATGTAAATCTCAGGAAACAGCAAACATTCAGGTCAAAGCGGTTCTGTATGTGTGTGTGTATATATATATATATATATATATAGATATATATATATATGTGTGTGTGTGTGTGTGTGTGTGTGTGTGTGTATGTATGTATGTATGTATTAAATTTCCTATCATTAACCTGCAGCATACAGAAAACTATACTGGTTTATTGAGATTCTGCTTCAGTTATTTGTAAACATGTCTCGCAAAAAAAAAAAACAGCAGGACTTTCTAAATTTACCAATAAAACTGGTTAAACATCCCGGGTTAGTGTTATGTAATCATAAAAATTCCTATTTGCATTACCTGACAAGCGGCACCAACAGCTGCAAACCACCGAAGACGTTTCAGTTCTGTTACTCTGGGGCAGAAATTTCGTGTGTACGATTGTTTTCTTTTTATTATCACATCAGGTACGGCCTCGGAATATTTTCGAGCCCCAGAAACAACTTACAATGTAATATATCCATCCGGTAAAGAAAAATCGTAAGCGAATACACGCACAAGATGGCTCACAAGCTCTGCCCACACTTCTTCTTCCTCTTACTTGTTAGCTAAGAGGCTAGTTGATTAGCAAAGTTGTCAGCTCACTTTGTAAAACCAGCTGCCACGGCGACTCTCAGCCTTCGACAAGATTTAATATTCTCGTTTAGGACATTTTACAAAGTTAATGCAGGGAACACCGTCAGTGCTTTGATAATATAAATTATTTTTCTTCGATAAAATCAAGAACAATGCCAACAGCTAGATATCACAATATGGCTAACCAACGAATTTTAGCACCTCACGACTTGTCAAAACATATAGTTTATTACAATTACCTACTTCTTGCAAATATACAATATACTAATATATAAAATCTTTACAACAACAAAAACTAAGCCGCAGCTTAATTTATTTACGAGGGAGGAGAGTGCGCGAGAGCGCCGTATCTCTACGTGAAACGCAATGCTCAACAATTCACGTCCGTTTACGTATTTACACAAAAGCACAAAGCAAAGTAGTCTATAGGCGATTTTGGCAAAAGATTTCATTCCGTGTTAGGAAATATAAATAAATAAGCAGTTATAATATGCTATCTAAAAAAAGCTTACCTCTTTGTTTATGTCACACAGTGCCTCCGCCTAGTACTTACTATTTGGAAAAAAAAAACTAACACACCACCCACCCCACACACACACATTAATTCAAGACTTGGCGTGTGGGTAAGAGAAAGCATCGGGGAGGCACACACCCGGTGCTCCCTGCATTCATTTTATGAGAGTAATGATCACTGCTTCAAAACCGAATGTCTTTTACGATTATTCACTGGGGATTCGCATATCATTTTATTAGATAAGCAAATGTTGAGTACTATAGACAAGCAGTATAATTTATAAATATCTAGTGTTTTATTTGAATCACTTTTTTTGTTTTATTTTTTATTTAATTTTAATCTACTTTTAAACAAATTAAACGGAAACAACAACAATAATAATAAATGTTGTAATATCTCCTAGAAATATATAACTACTTTATGGATGCAATTCAGGTTCAGGTTAATCCTGCCACATCAACTGCTGTGCTATAAATTAGGATGTATAAACAGGAAAAGAGATTATTTGCTACTGCTCCTCCTCCTTTTATCTTTTTCCATAACACACACATCTTACCTTGCTGTAATACACAGATAACAACTGTACTTGGAAGCAGTATCAAATGTAGTCTCTCCAAGAGGAAAAGAAGAACCACAAGAATCATTTCCTCCTTCTTGTTTATTGTTTTGAAATGTTGTTTGAATGGATATGTTGAAAAGACAAACATCCCCAAAATCACACATCCTGCTGTAGGAAACCAAAGCACTGTGACACAAAAAAATAGCAACAAAACTGGGATCACAGAACACACAATGGAAGAAAAACAGATCAGTACATCTTTTATTCAGTTCCAAGACACTTTCAGTTCTCTGTAAATTATTATGGGTTTAATAAATGTACACACACATTTTAAAAACAGAGAATGTGGAACAGCGCATACTACTCCCTACCAGTCCATTCTTACATCCAAATTGTGTAAATTACAACCATATTGTGTGGGGACATGAAGTTTCTGGTTTGCTGACCATGCTTTTGGCAAATACTTCTACTGTCCAAAATCTCCACCTGGCTTTCAGCTGGTTGCACCATGACTTATTTTGTTCTGAGATAGACAGGAATGTTTCTAAAGAAGGGAGTAGAGACATGAAAACCTATGAGGAGAGAAAGTGCTGTTGGCAAGTGTACAATGACTGTAGATGGAAAAAGAGTGTGGAGACATCTCCAACAGATAAAGGAGACATATTTTAGTTACCAGTGAGTTGTGAAACCACAAAAGAAGCCCTTGTTTATACTCCTACAGATGTGAAACCATGGAGATTGCTGTGCACCATGTGACCTTACATTGTTATTGGGTTCATTCTGTGTTGTTCTTATTCCAGAGGTTTTTTATTTTTACATTAACAGTTGTACACTAAATATATCTTGATCATGCAAGTCTTTATACTACAGCACAGAACCCAATTAATGCTAGTTCCACTCTTCTTCAAACCACTCGCCCCTGTTAGTTGATCAAAGAGCTGCAAGCAGGTCTTGCTCATTTTATGCAAATCACTTATCTCCTCTTCCTGTTACATTACTCTTTCTAAAAACACCCCCCACCCCACACATACAAATAAAAAATTAATCATTTAAAAGCAATGTAAAAGCAGCCAGTGCATGTAGATTACCAGACCTATTGATAAGAGATCAATATTTAGTAGTTTATTATGTATCTTTTGAATGTTTTCTTCTATAACGACTTTCAACATTTATACAATGTTATTTGCCTTTTGTGGGTTTTTTTTTTTTTTTTTGGAAGTCTGTTATGATACTGAATATATACATTTTGAACATACAATTAAACCGACAAATAAAAAGTATTTTAAAAGTAATTAAGAATTATTGTTAAGAAACAATTTTTTTAAACAAGATTTTTTTATTGTCTCTAATCTGAAACCAAACAAAAGTGGAGAAAACCACTTGTGTTGAGTTTGTATGTTGCTTGAACACAGTTTCTGATTTACATCAGAAAATTGATAGTATTGACTATCAACAGCTGTGAAGAGTCTGCCTCAAGAGACTAATATCTCACATTTTTTATGGATGACAGGCCCATTTCATCCCTCATTAATCAAACACACCCACTTTGATATTTGAGACTGAGTATCATTCTGCTGTATCTGAATCCCATCAAGTTGGATTGTTAATTTATGACTAAAAAAACACAAACATTTAATATATTTGTTTTGTGTAGAATTACCTGAAACCACCAAGAATTACTTTCAGCAAATTTTTGTCATAGAATATTCACAGTGAGGTTTTTTTTTTTTTTGGAAAGAAATTAATACTTGAATTTTGCAGAAAAACATTAAATCGATTAAAAGTAACAAAAGATATTTATGTTGTTATAAAAGATTTCTATTTTTTAAAAAATGATAAACATATTAATCAAAAAATCTTGAGAAAAAATGTAACAGTTTCCAGAAAAATATCAAGCAATTGTTTATTGATCAGCAAATCAGCATATTAAAATGATTTCTGAAGGATCATGTGACACTGAAGACTGGAATAATAACCTCTGAAAATTCTCAGCTTTGCCATCACAGGAATAAATTGCACATTAAAAGATAAAAAATAAAAAATAATATGTGTAATAATATTTCACAACATTAATATTTTTAGTGTATTTTTAAACAAACAAATAAATAAAAATTAAGACATCTTACCTACCTCAATCTCTTGAATGGTAGTGTATACAGTATATTTGATTCAGAACAGAAAAGCGATAGTATCAAGCAGAAATATTTCACCTCATGGATGACAGAAACTTTGAGTTGTGCAACATTACTCAGAATCTAGTTTGATGATTATCAGTGTTTTCATTGAATGCACTGAGGTCATTTAAAGTTAAAAAAAAAAAACAGAAATAACAATAGCAACATATACAGAACAACTGCATATACATCTGACATTTGAAAGAACATATAAGGAAAAACATCTTTATTTAAATGCAAGTGCAGCAATTAAATGGTCAATAAAGATGTCTGTAAACAACATACACACAGTTACATAATCATACTTTTACAATGATAATTAAATAAATAGCAAGATCAAAGCCCATTTAATTAGTCTGAAAACATCTGAAATCTCTCATGTTGTTACTTTCAGATCAGATAAATAATAAATAATTGTTCATCCATGTCCTTAGTCAATAAATACATTGAATAAATAGTCATAAATAGATTGTACGCAGCAAAATTCAGTCGTACACATGGTTGTCCTCAGACGAGTGGCTGTTTAGTCCTTCACCCTACCACCAGTCTCCTTGCAGCTCTCCCAGGACCTCATGTAGGGACAAGTCAGGCAGCTCAGGCAGAGGCCCATGGTGAATCCTGCTTTCCTGTTGGCTCTCCATCCTCTGAACCTCTGGGTTATCTACACAGAAAGAGCTGGAAGCTGGAGGAGTGCCCCCCAAACCACCCTCCCAGCAGCCCAAGTCTGGGGTAACAGGGGTCAGCGGCTGAAGACTGTTGTGTCTTTCAGATGGAGAGTAAAAAATGCTTTGGATGGAGTTGGGATTGCAGCCATAGGCATCAAGATGATATGAACTCATAGGTGACCTCCTGTCATACCTCACAGCCCAATTTGGAGGCATCTGATGCTCTGGGCTTAGTAGAGGAGGGCTGCAGTGAGTGTTCATGGCTCTGGCCTGATGGTGTCCATATGAAGGGGTGCAGTAGCCGGAATCATCACCGACTGACATGGAAGATGGAGTATCACATCCATAAAGTCCATCCCTTTCCATTTCTTCCTTAATACGACTGGGGTACGCTGGTGGTGGAGTGCATAAAGGCCCAGTACCTGCATCAGACTCACTGTTGTTGCTGTTAGAAGAGTGTAGCTGAACTGGGGAATTCTGCATTGCACCATACGGTGATTCAGATTGCCACAGCGGCTTCTTTCCACCCTTGCATTTCAATGTGCGAGCCCTCCTATTCTGAAACCATACCTATGAACGGAGACATCAAGATAAAGAGGGTCACACTCATAAGAATACAATTGATAGATTGGACTCAACCATCTTGTGCATACAGATAAGAGCTTCCCTGTCTAAAGATTCAAGTTAATCATTGTGAGATGACATCCAGCTATGGTGGCATAGTCAGGATTGTTATCTGTGCCTGGTATGTCTATTGTTTACAGGCTGTACGGTTTCTAAACTAAACAGCAGATAAACACAAAAACGCTTACGTCATCTCAGATATTGACAGTGGTATCAGTGACAGCAAACAGTTTGTTTTCACAGAAGGCCTTATTAGCATATCACTTCACCCGTTTTTATGTGTATCTGCTGATTTTGTAAATGCATAAGAGATACAAACCAGGAGAAAAGGGGGTTGTTTCCTTATGTACATCGTTTTAAAAAATGACTGTCATGTTTCAAACCTGTATTATTTTTTTCCCTCTGTGGAACACAAAAGAGAAAATGTATCGTTGGGTTTTTTTCTCCTTTGTATAATATAAGCTAACAGCGTCCAAAGTTGTTTAGACCCCACTGATTTTCATTATATGGATAAAAATAACTTAAATATTCTTCATTATATACAATTCTTCAAAATACTGTATATCCCTTTAAATTCTAGTGAACTGAGTGGTTTTTATACATGATGTGACCCACCAACGCTATCTCACGGCAATTCGTACGTATTTTACGAGGTGGCTAATTCGTACGATTTGTCTAAACCCCAGTGACGGGTAGGTTTAGGGGCGGGGTTAGGTGTAGGTCGTTCGTACAAATTCATACGAATTGGCAACTCGTAAAATACGTACGATTTGGCAAAAATCGTATGAATTTGTACGAGTGAGGGCGTACGAATTCGTACGCATTAGCCACCTCGTAAAATATGTACGAATTGCCGTGAGATCGGGCTGCCCACCTGAATGCGAGACTCTGGCAGGCCTGTAGTTTGGGAGAGACTCTCTCTGAGGCTGATTCCTGGGTAAGGGTCTGTCTCAAATGTGGCACGAAGAAGCTCAACGTGTTCCTTTGAGAAACTTGTTCTTTTCCTGCGACTTGCACTTCTTGCTACAGTACTGCTTCCAGATGTTTTAGCAGATGCATCTGAAAAAAGAAGATAAAAATGAGTGTGAAGCTAAGCACTGTGTTATCATAATTGGCATAGTGCAAACTAAACTGCACAAATTTAATATATTAGTAACATAAATTCAATGACTGAATACTTCTTTACAATAATAATATATGCAGCAGGAAAAACAGTAACAGTGCCTGATGTTTGTTTTGAGATGGAGAAGCTTGGAAGAACACGCTTTTTCTTATGAGATCTTGCATATTAAAACCTGTCCATCAAAATTTTGCCCATTCAGTAATACTTACCGATACTGTTGTCTTTCCACATGTTGTGTCTTGACTGCTGAATCCTGGAGGCCAAAGGGGTTACAGGAATCCCAGGCTGCCAGTGAAGGTCTGTTGTGTTTGATGCTCCTCAGGGATATGATTTCTGACCCCTTCAGCACTGTTTTATACCTGTGCCTTCTAGTCCCTATCCCATGACCCCCCCTTCACCTCCCCCTCCCCCATTTAGAAGTGCTTATTATGTATGAAATGGGAATGACACGAGGGACACTCTTTGAAGGCCCGCCCAAGACATTAAGCATTCAAACACATCTTTGTCAAAAAAGTAATATTTTTGTCTTTGTCTAAGCACTAGAGAAAATAGAAAAATTTGGTGAGTTTTATTGGTTACTAACATGCTATTTATATATCTCACTGTAAAAAAAAAAAAAAAAAAAATCGAACTATTTCAACTTAAAAACTTAAAAGTTCAGTAGCTGCCTTAAATTGTTAAGCATAACCAGCTTGGTTGTACAAGTCATTTCAACTTAAATTACATTAAACCAACTTAAAAATCAAGTTGAATTTCATATAACTTGCCATTATTTCATTTATCATTTCATGTATCACATCATCATATCATATTTTACATATCATATTAATTTTATTGTTTGGTTGGTTATGCATTGCATTTACCATTTTAAACATAATATATGAATAATATATCTATATTATTCATACGTAAGTATTAAAAACTTTATATTTTTTATAATGTAAGTGATTTTAAAATCAAAAATATCAAAAGTCAAACATAATTTGAAAATGAAATTAATATTCTTAATATTTAATTTTATATTTTTATATACTAAGGCTAAAAATAAACAGACTGTAGGCTAATACAGAAGGATTGTTTTGGCACATCAATCAAACATATTGTATAGAATTACACTTATTGGAAAAGTGTGTAAATGGATGCTGTCTTTTTCTTTTAACTGCTCTCCATTCAAGCATTGTAATCAATAAAACAATAGACTCAAGAAAATATTAACTAAGACCTTAACAACATGCTTAACATAAGTTCAAGCAAAAGGCTGTGAATTGATATCTCTTTGTGTCAACTGATCTCTTTTCAGAAGGAACATAAAAGAAACATGTTTGAAAACCAAGGAAAACAAGGAGAGCGATTTGTGGAATGATTAATAGGACAGTTTGCATGTGTAAGCATTGTCAATCCTTCTCTCTGCTCCAGAGGGTCTGGGGGTGGGGGGTTGGGGGGACAACAGTCATTTCAAAGTCAAGGTGGCTGCCAAGCTTGTCAATGCAGATGAGCTGTTTAGATGTGCTGTTGAATTAAGCCAGACTAAAGCAAACTGAACCCTACAATCCCAAAGGGACCTTTCAGTCCAATACAAAATATAATAGATGAACGGTTCATTCTGATGGTTTCCCAGAATGAATCAATAAATAATATCCATATCTGACAAGCTAAATATATCCATCAGTAAATTATGGCATCTGGTTAGCTACCAGAAATTAAGTCCAGGTTCATCGTCTGATTTTTTTTTTTTTTTTTGTATTCTTAGATCATTTAAAAAGGTTGCTGAATAAAATTTCCATGTAAAAGATTAAAGATCTCAAAGGTTTGCATTTGAAGTTTTTTTTTTTTTGTTCTCTTTATCAGAAAACAAATAGCATTACATCCCCCCATTAATCAAACACACCCTCTTAGCCAATACTGCATTCTGCTGCAATCTAAATCCAATCAATTTATGTTATTTTAAGATACATGTGCAAATCTGAGAGTTTTCGTTTATTTGTTTTGTATACAATTACCTGGCAACTGTACTTTTGTACACATGCTGTTTAAAGGTTCTTAATTTGCATGTATGGTTCCATAAAGAACCTTTAACATTCATGGAATCCTTGCATTACACAAAAGGTTCTTTATAGTGGAAAAATCGTCTTCAGATTATTTACATACTATTCACATTAAAAAAAAAAAAGTTTCTTTTAAGAACATTTCAACAAAAAGTTCTTTGGGGAGCCCAGAATTTGGAACCTTTATTTTAACCCCTTAGCTGTCACTCACAGTTTTGAACATAGACATTATAGTGCACTATCCAAACTTTAATTTTTATAATTCATGAACGAAAACATTTTGTAACATGATATTTATGTACCATTTCCATGGTAATGCAATGTGTGATTTTAAAATGGGTTTCAAAGCATGAATTTTGAGATTTTAAGTGTTCAATTGATATATAATTTCTTATGATTTCTAAAGCGTGATAGGGAAAAAGGCAACTAAGAAGATGGTCTGTGACAAAGGTCAGAACTCCTGTTATGATGTAGATTTTTTAGGTGCACTCTTGTCATAAATTAATCTAATAATTTTACTACATAATTTTTTAACAAAAATATCTATAAAGGAGTCTTAGACCTTTCCAACGATATATAGTTTGTCATGATTAGATCAGGATTTATTGTAATATAGTGAAGTAAACTTAGGCGTCCCACAGGGTGGACGGGTGACAGTTAAGAGGTTAATAGAAGTGCATTAGCAAATATACAAAGAGAACTTTCTTTTTCTGCCTCTTTCTAAGTTTCCATATTTGAAACTTTACCTTTTTGTACTTCTGTTCTATAGGTAGAACAGTAGGTGGCAGCATTGAGCTTTAATAGCATAAATACCGTAGCATGGTTTTTCCACTGATACTGCCTTGTAGAATCAGAGGCATTCAAACAGTACAGATGACATTTTCACTGCATTTTATAGCAGTTGATTTTAGGGAATAAAATAATTGCTGACTTTTGTAAAAGGAGGATGTCTCTAAAAATGTTATCTCTGATGTAATTACACACAGCCTACATAGTACATAGCCTTACATAGTCCTGAAGTCAATTAGCTTTTTAAAGGTTTTTGGTTAAATGCCTGAAATAAGGTCTGTGGTTAAAAACAAGCTCAAGATCATAGGCTATTAATGTTTTATTCTATGACATAAAATACATCAGTGATACCCCCTTGGGTATTAGAAGCTTTAAATAATGGTGGTGAGGTTGAAGTCATTTATAGCCTATGTTTAGCTTTTTACTTCTGATTAGATGTGTTCATTTGTATATATTGTCATAATGAACAAAACATGTAAGAATCATAAACTTGGTTGGTCGCAGAGCTTATTGTCTGCAATAATCCTAAACCATTGAAGAAATCCTTGGATTTCTGTCAAGGGAACCAGAGTAGCCTAATGCTCCTGGTTGGTCTAAAAAAAAAAACATTTAATCACTGCAGCACTCTGTTCTCTCATCACTGGGTAAAACAAACAAAACATTGCTGGCCATATATGCGTGTGGTGTTAAGAAAGAACCAGGCACTGAAGAGCTAATAAGATTTCAATTTCACAGCATCTCTGCTGCTGTACCCTCGAGCAAGTCACTTAACCTATGATTCCAGCAGGGCGATGGGAAGTGTCACGTAATGACTGGCTACTCATGAAAAATACTGGGGTCATTGTACGGCTGTTTAGTGCCTAACCACATTTTTGTCTGCTAGTGGAAAAATGGGCCCAGAATATTTCCAAAGAGGATTTGTCACAAATTATTGAATATTAAAACCTCAGAGACTAAAGAATGTGATTAAGTCGTCATTTCTGAAGAGTCTTCAAGAGAATGAAAAAAAAGACTGGCCCAATTGAACTGAAAGAATGAAATAAAGGAAATGACACCAACGTGCATCTAGGTTTACATCTACCACAGAGCTGGAAATATGTGAACTTCCAGGTAACAACAAAAGTATGTGTGTTAATGTGCAAAATATGCCAGCTTAGCTCAGAAAACTGATCAGCTGATACCATTTGTCTGTGAAAAAGCCAAACAGAATGATACACACAAAAACTACAGAAATGGTTTTATTTAATGACAAAAAAATACACAATCATACTTCATATCAGCTAAGAACTTGTACAGGTGATCAGACAGGAAAGAAATATTTACATTCGGCACCTTTATTACATTATATTTTTCTCCTTTTTAAAATACAAAAGTTGTAAACTATGCCTTGTAATGTAGGCTAGTGGCACTACATTCAACTTTGCTGTTCCTAATACAACAAAGTAATTATATGGCTGCCATCTTCAACATATTTTAAGACAAAGTCATAAAATCTCTTTCAACATTCAAAATGTCCTTTAAACAAAAATATACAAAAGGTAGACAAAGTCTTTCACAGTCTTGAACAGGAACAGACAGGAGAGACCAGAGGACAGACAACAACAACAATCTTGGACGGTAGCAGCAACGTTTCAGATGATACTATGTTAGAGCGCATAATTCCACTAAACATTCTCAAAGGATTGTTCTCTACTATCACATAATGCAATATTTTTTAAAAGATCATTTAGATGGAAACCTCATCATTGCAATTTCAGTGGAAAAATAAATACCCCAAATGTCCCAAATGTGACTATGTGATATACAAGATAAATATATAAATAAAACTGTGCACATTACTAATGACTCAAGTAACAAACACCATTACAGGGACAGTTAACGGTTCTGTCAAGCACCAATCCAGAACTCAGTACAGCCACAAAACCAGAAAGGAACCGTTTCATAATGATTCTACCCATGTGTTATTCAAAGGTGAACGAGAGAGTTCATCTGGTTTTACATACTGTAACTTCAATGTCAGCTGCAGTGAACTCATGACAGAAACATGCACAGAATGAGAGCGAGAACATGGGTGGCGTCCTTCTAGAGAATTCCAGCCAAAAATGCCCAATTTAAATGTCTGGGAACCTGTCCAACCAGTCAGCACAGATAATTCAAGTTTCTGACATCATGAGGTGGAAACACCGAACTAGCAATACCTACACACCTAGGAGAGCATGTACAGAATGGATGAAATTTAGAAAGGGTGGCCAAATTAAAACATGTTAAGTTGTACATATAGATTAGGAAGCTTTTGACAAATTGCTCACTTGTTCTTGGACTACGAGCTGAGTTCAGGCCATGTTATCAAGTCTGCAAAGAGCAAACAAACAAACATGGACTTTTTGAAGATTAGAAACTGTGGTCTGTAAAACTGGGTGGGGGGGATCATAGAGATCACAGGATTCAAATCACCCTCCAAAAATGCCTGGAAGCTATTCAAAACCATTTAAGTTCTCAACAGCAAAATCAAGAGTTGTATTTGATGTGCTTTGCTCAGCTAATACCAACTAGAAAATTAACAAAGAAATAACAGCCCTGAAACAGCATGAGACATATTACAGTCTGGCTGTTGTTTAAAAAACATATACACACATCTTCATTGTTGCTTTAAAACATGAAATAAATATTTTAACAAGGTAAACCGTCAGAAATAAAACCTTGTATTCAAGCCTCAGGGCTGCATATCACTCAGTTTTGATGGCTGTGGGTTTTGAACCTTTCATGTAAGACTGATAAAAGAAAGAAGAGAAGAGGAGCAGATAGCTGAGATACATGAGTGAAGCCCACACTATGTTATCTATGTAAGAAGGGCAGTCTCCATCCTGCATCCATTGGTACACTAGTGCACTTACTGCCAGCCCCATGGCCATCTGAGCAATCTGGGAGGATGTGATGATGATGGCGCAGGGTTTCGGCACACGGAGTCCAGCAGCTCGAGCCGCGTAGTAGCTGTACATGAGTGCGTGCACGGTGTAATTCATGGTCATGAACCAGCCACCACCAGCGACCTGGTCTTTGTAGGAATACCAGGAGTAAACCAGCACGGTAATGTGATGATACCAATGCAGGAAGATCAGCCGCTGCTTGCGCAGGACAATGAACATGGTGTCCCCTGTGAGGAAATGTGTCAAAAGGGTTAAAATATGAGTGCAAAGTTTTGCATAATTACAAACATAACCTAATGACATAACCTAAAAATTAAAATTGTGTAATCATATAGCTACAAAAATAGGTGTTTTTTTGTGTGCGTGCAATAAAAATCAGTGAGTTCCATTGTTGTTTTGAACCCCAGTGATTTTCATTATAACATTCAAAATATTTTTCTTCTTTGTTTCACAAAAGAAAGTCATACTACAGGTTTGGAACAACATGAGGGTGAGTAAATGATGACAGAATGGTCATTTTTAGTGATTTATCCCGAAATAAATAAAGGCTCACCTAGCTCTGGGGCCTTACTCAGCACAAAAGCACAAGCCCAAAACTTGCTTATTGGCCCATAGTAGAAGCTCTGATCACAAACAGACTGTTTGAAACCACTGGTTCTGAGAATGTACAACATGAAGCACCCAGTTCTCACTGCTCCAATGATACTGAAAGAGAAAAAGGAAGATTTGTATATGAATACTGTCTGTCATGGCTGTAAAACCATGGTATCATGATAAACAATTCAGACCTCTAGTGAACTCTGGGGCGGGGGAGAAAAAAAGACTTGCATGTTGGGCATGTCAAATAGAAACTTTGCTATGGTTGCAGGCAGTTTCTGTGTTAAATCAATATCAAAATATTCACTAAGTGGTGAAAGTCCAGTTGCTGTGGGAGATCTAAAGAGCATGTGACCAGAGGTCACTGCTGCCATCCAATCACAATATTCTATTGTTCTTTTCACAAGCATGCAAACAGTTACTTTCTGCTTGCGGTCATCTCTGTCCTCTTTTAAGATGGGACTAAGATGCCTTCCCCCACCCAAACGAAACCAAACCCAACTTGAAACAACAACCACTGAAGATTTAAACAACAACATGAAGCGGTAAATCTCACAAACGTGTCATTGGCATGCATTTTGACATGCTCATGTTTCAAACAGCATTTTTGCAGCTAAAAATAGATCTTGTTTTCTATTGGTACAACCATATGTAACCTAACCAGGTTATGTAACCTAACATCCAACAGCAAAGTAAAACTACAAGGTGGTTTAAAACCTCCATGACACCACAAGATGCAAAGGAGCATCTTGAGATTTAAGACTTCAATACACCACTTCGATCATGAACTTATTCTGTCTGGAAAATGAAACTCAGTCAGTCTCACTAAAATAAAAGACAAAATATGCAGTTTCATTTTAAATGTCAAAAGTTCAGATCAAAGAGTAGTCCTAAGAAAACATTGTGTGTGTGTACTTAGTGCCATTTTAGTATAGAGATATTTAATATTTTGTTTTGTTTTTTTAATTTTCCCTTTCATTTCAATTTTAGTTAAAGCTTTAGTAATTTTTTTTAAATGTCAATAGTTCTTATTAAATTTTTATTTAGTTGTAGTACATCAAAAAAAAAATGAAAGAACCAAGTTTAATGATTTTATTTGATTTAACTTTTATTTCAAGTAATAAAAATGTTTTTGTTTTAGTTAACTGTAATAACCATTATACATAACCATATCTGGAGGACAAATTTGAGTGGGCTAAATCTGACAGAACCTCCTTTTATGAGCATCTTCAGGTCGCTTCAGTTTTTTTTTTTTTAACAACTGTAAAAATGCCATTTTCTGTCAGGGTGAGGTCATAATATTTATTTATTTAACTATATAGAAACACAAAGAAGTCTATGGAATGTCCCCATTTAGATTGTAAATGTTTGTGTAAACAAAAGAAGAAGTGGGTGGGCCTGATGCTCTAACACTAGTTTTTACTTACCTAAAGATGGCCAAACTGAGGGACCACAGCACTAAAACTCTACGTAGATCAAGTTTTTGTCTTTCCTTCATGAAGTGCTGCCCACCAAACACGAGCACTACATACACAGCACCAAACAAAAATGACTTTTTCCTGAAAGACACAAAACATAACACCAGAAATGCTGGACTTCAAAGCACTAGTGGCAGGTTTATTAATACAGATGGATTTCCAATTCAATCAAATACAGTTCTTACCAGTTGTCCTGCATCCATTCAATAGCAAACCTCTCATCAAAGTGACGCTCAAACTCATACTCAGCCAGAGGCAGCTGAAATTCAGTCGCATTCATTTTTGAGTCACCTACAACAAACTGCGACATAAAAGTAAAGATGATTTAGTTTAAAAAAAAAAAAAAAAAAGTTGCTGTCCGTTCTTGTTACTGTCCGCTTGGCAGGGCAGCCACCAGTTAACTAGTCAACCTCAGACACACACCTGTGCACACACCTGTCGTATGCAAATCAGGGTGTAGTTTATAGTGAAGTCTAGGGCGTGGCTCTCAGCCAAAAACTAGTTTTGTATTTCCTGAGTGGAAAACCAGTTTCCGCGATGCAGAGCGGTCTTAATGTTAAAAAGGCTTGATTAGTTGTATACAAATAGATGGAGCAAGGAAGAAGTGGATTGAGAGTGTCTTTCGTTTTTTAAGACATGTAACCCAGAGCTGTGATAAAGACCAATTACAATTCAGTATGCAAATAACAGAATGAAAGAATATTCTTAGTTGTAGTTTTCATGACTTTAATAATACATTTCTAATTCCTGATTTCTAATACAATTCATTTTTCAACATATTTTACGAACATTATAAAATGTATAAAAACTTAAAAGAACTGTTGTGTGAAAATAAGAACATAGCATTTCCGTTAAGTGATCAACCTAAAATACAATGATCATTTTTTACATTAATTTATTATTATTTTATTTTAATTTATTATTAATGCATATTGTGATTGGTATGTTAATTAGGCTATTTTAATTAGGCTATGTCTATTTGGAAAAAAGTCACTAATCAGTGAATAAACAATCGAAATAGTCAAATGAACGATAACTTTTTTTAAGATTGTTCGCAAAACTTTGTGTGATTTGATTTGAGGAGTTTTTTTTTTTTTCTTTTGGCCTTTGAATTGCAGTAGGCTGCACTCGAAATCTGCCTTTCCCGTTCAAATTTTAGTGATCTGAAGTTATTTTTTTAAATTCCGAATTCCATATATTATTATAATATGGACAAATTACACTGTACCAAATTTCTGTGTGTATTTCTCAAGTCTCTGCACATGAGGGCGCTATTGCTACTTGCACTTTAGAGATTTACACTACAAGACTAGCTGTAGCACATGCTTTATTAATCTTTTTTTTTATGGAAGATTATATTATCAGCGCAATTAGAGAAATTACAGAATTTAGCATTTCAGCAGGCTACATTTAATTTGACCAGTGGTTTAGGCTAATTCATCATCCCACTTTTAGATATTTTAATCTCAAGATTAAAAATGACAAAAACGTTAATAATGAGACTGCATTGTTATGGAGCTTTTCAAAATATTATATTTGCAATACACTTGTATGACAGAATCTGCGCGGTTTTGCTCTCTCAGCTGTCGGTTTGTTCTGTAGTTCCCCTGCCAATCCTGTAGGTGGCGATAATTGAGTTTCTTCCTGTACAGTCATAGCACAGAAGAAATATGGCATCTGTAGGAGAGTTGTATTTGCTACATTGTTTTAAAACCTTAGGAAGTATTTGTTAGCAAGTAGCGGTCTTGATTTAGCAAATTCATTCTGTATTCAGACCGACCTAGCGGCTACGATGAGGATTTATCTTTCTTTACTCAATGCTGCCAAGTTTAGGAAAGTGTTTGACTTTGGTGAGCGAGAGGTGGCGCATTGGTTCCCTGGACATACGGCTAAAGGTGCGTGACACATACTAAAAACCACTAAAACTGTATAATCTAGTGTTCTTTGAGTGTGTTTCAATCATTCAGCATTCTTTCGTTGTTTATCTAATTTGGGCTAATCTAAATATGTACTGTAGGTGTCTAAATCTATTCTCATGTGTCTTTAGGATCTAAATTTACTATTTAATTTTGTCCTACATTAATATGCTCACCATTGTGACCTTTTCTTTTTTTAGGACTCAAGCAGATGAGAGCCAGTCTAAGGAGGGTTGACTGCATTATAGAGATCCATGATGCTAGAATATCCTTTTTATTGCAGAGATTGGACAATTTGAATGATTATTAAACCCAGTATTTTTCAAATACTTTTTTTAACTGGCCAACATACCCTTTTCTGGAAGAAATCCCTCATTTCAAGAGAGTCTTGATGTCCGGGCACACATACTTATACTGAACAAGGTGGATCTGGCAGACACGTAAAAAAAGCAGGTCTTATAAATCTTATGCATTTCATTATTGCATAAACGTATTCTCAGTAAATGCAAAAACTGAAACTACTTAAATGATGTGCTAATAAAAACAGGATTTAACAGGTTTTTTTTTTTTTTTTTTCACCACAGTATTCTGAAGCAGCTTGACAGAGAAGGTGTGAGGACTGTTTTATTTACAGACTGTTTAAGACAACGAGATGAGAATGTAAAAAAGGTGAGCAGTGTCAGACGTTACATCAGATATTTCTAAATAAAATCTCCGTTTCTAAATGAAAGACTGGAAAACCTAGCACATTATAATTTTAAACATTCTGTCTTCCAATGTCTGATGTTCCAGATTGTTCCTCTTGTGACAGAGTTGATAGAAAGCGGGTCACGTTTTCACAGAGAAGAGGTAAGTTTCTATTATTTCAGTAGCTTACATTTTGCTATAAAGTTTTCTGACTTTCTTATTCATCTGTGTAGGACAGAAGTTTCTGCCTGATGGTCACTGGTGTGCCAAACGTGGGAAAATCATCACTGATTAATGCTGTAAGAAGAACATATTTGAAAAAAGGTATTTATTTCATGCCTTTTGCTTTTTTGCAGTCAGTTGATTTTATCAAACGAACAATCAAAAGGCCTAAACGTTAGATATTTTTCTTGCTGTCAGGCAAAGCTTCAAAAGTAGGAGGTGAACCAGGAATTACAAAAGCTGTCCTGACAAAAATTCAGGTATTAATTAAATATCATTTGGTGGATTCAATTGGATTGACATGTTCAAACATAGCTTTAAATGAGATTTTGTTTTACTAGGTTTGTGAGAGACCCATAATTCATTTACTGGACACCCCTGGAGTCCTGCCACCTAGAATAGAGAACATAGAGACAGGAATGAAACTTGCTTTATGTGGTAAGTCCACAAATATCTGGGAAATAATCTTAATGTATAGTTGTTGTAATGTTGTTTTTATTGTAAGGTGATGAAGGTGTCTCCTTTACAAACAGGTACCATTTTGGACCATTTAGTTGGTGAGGATGTCATTGCAGATTATCTGCTTTTTTCACTGAACAGACTGGAAAGATTTAGGTAGGTTTTGCAATGGAATTCTTAATGAGTTTTGCGAAAATCTACAAGCTCTAAGCAATGATTTGTTGTGTGTTTCATAAAGCTGAATATACAGTAGAATAATTAATAATGGTTGTGACAATTTCTAATGTAGTTACGTTGAAAAGTACAATCTTGAAGAGCCTTGTGATGATATTCAGCATGTGCTGAAGTGCATCGCGGTGAAGCTCGGCAAGACCAAGCGTGTGAAGGCCATCACTGGAGTTGGTGAGTCGATTCATTCAAGCCACTCAATTTTCATTTTAGTGATTTCAAACTATTGATGCATTTACTTTTCATGACACATAACTCATTAAATGTATTTAACCAATACCACATCAATTGTTTAGGCAACATCACTGTCCAGTCACCAGACTTCAGTGCAGCAGCCTATGATTTCGCAAAGGAGAACTTGGGAAAGTTATGCTTGATTAATAGTGTTTAAATAGCTGATATTACAAAAAAAAAGCTTGACCTTACTGTATGTATGTCCAAGACTGGACACTGAGCACATAAAAGAAGCACTTATTACTTTCAATGTTTTAATTAAAAGGTGGTGACCAGGGAGTTTGGTGCATGTCTTATTTTTATTGTGTACTTATCAGAAAAGGTGCATTGATTGTATTATTTTTCTTTACTGCAGTTGAAGATACAATAAATTATTGATTTTTATTTAAACAGCATTGGTATCTTGTATGTGAAAAGCAAATATTTCAACCCAACAATCAAGTGGATGCACAAAACTACTTATAACAATTTGATTACCTACTTTCACAAAACTATGTCATGTTTTTTCCCCAGATTAATATATTCATTTTAATAAAATATTTGGCATGTAATTGCTTTGATGTTTAAAATTATAATTTGTTAAATATATCTAACAACAGCTGGCAAAGAGAGCTTATGTAGTGTTTTATATATATAAAAAACATCTTTAATTTCTTTGCGTTTTTAAACACTTGTGCACTTAATACATACTGCATTCACATTTTGTGGGTTATCAAAAATCTCTACTAGAAATACAAAATTGTTTAAATACACCAAATTATTTATAAATAATTTAAAAAGAGGACATTTTCACACCTGAAGCAATGGAAGTACAGGTACAGCTAGAAATACTGTTTTCTTGGTTCTAAATGTGTTACAGCATACCTCTTCAATCTACGTACAATTATTAGTTTAATGTGAACATAAATATTATTAAACAGACAAAGGTTCATATAAAAAGGTTCACGTAAATCTCAAGAACAGTGGAGTTTCACCGACAGTGCAGCAGCACAACAATAACACAGTATTTTTGCCATCCAGTACATGATGTAGCCAGCATAATTTAAGAAGTCTATAGTTGTATAGATACTAATGCTTCTGTTGAAGCAAACTAACCTTTCAGATCCTATATGTCTACTAAACTAAATAGAGAGGTTTTAAATCTTTCTTTCGCCTTCGTATCTGCTTTGTTGTGCAATAAAGTACACATAATTAAACATCGGTGTTGCACAGTAACATACATAAGCAGCTTATTAAGCTGTGCCAAACTGTCTTAAACTGCCTCAAGGGGCAAAGTACATCACAAAGTTTATTGGTAAGAGCAAAGCGGAAAATCTAGTGGTAGTGGAGTCATGCACTATTGCGTTTGATGTCCTGGCGAGGTAAAGCTCCCAGTCTGTTCTGTTACTGTAGTAATCATTTCCATGCTCTGAGCTGTCATCCGATCGGCGCTGGGCCGACGCGTACCATCCTCCGGCTCCCAGCGCCACCGCAGCCCCGGCCGCCGCTGCCCCTGCCACCCTCACAGCGGAGGAGCCTCGGGTGCGGGACGTCCGGCCTCCTCGGGCGCTGCCCCGCGCTGAGCCCCTGGCTCCTCCCCTGCCACCTTTGGATATCACCTGATCGCACAGGAATGCTGAAAGCAGGAGAAATATCCAGCAGGTGGCAACAGCCCTGTTCATTCTGGATCACCCTGAGAATGGAAGAAAAGCATGGAGATGATTCAGAAGAAACTAAACCCTCAGAATATATGTAAAAGCTCTGCTGAACTTCTTTGTATCTACTTATTTTACCCAATATTACAGTGGCTCCTAATTGTATTTGGACACTTTAAGGTGTTTTAAGTCACACTTAAAATGTACGAATGCCACAGCATTCATTATCAGTGGTTTTCAACCGGAGGTCAGGGACCCAGTAGGGGGCCTCAAAATGACTTTAAAGGATTTAAAATGGGCCAAATATAAGAAATTTTAATTCATCCCTTCAGAAACATTTAATTTTTTTAAATGACCATGGTTCCCACTGAAAACCTTTTTTAAAATCTTTATCCAATAATAATAATAAAAAAAAATTAAAAAAAGATTCAGAACCACTGCATTAGATAAAATATTTAAAACTACCAAAAGTATTTGGACATTTTGTTGTTTGTCATACTTGGTGGAACTGGTGCATAGTTCATGTGATTAATTACATCTCTAAACTTGAGGGGAATGTTGCAGTGTAAAGAATTTCAACTGGAAAAAAAAGTAAAATGCTACAGAATATTTTTTTTTATTATTTTGCTTACCATTATTACGTTGCATTTCATTTTACTGTAAAATATTATTTATTTCTTATCTGGCTATTACCAGAATGTCTTATGCAATGTATCACATATATTTTAAACTTTATTTAAAATTGACTTTTTAATTTTTGTTAACAGTTATATCTATGGGAATGTTTTACATGCCATTTTTAATTTATTTATTTATTCATTCATTCATTCATATCGAATTATTTTTGTCGTGTTTTACCCTAGTAGTGTTTTGTTTTGTGTGGGTATCCTCGTTTTTATATTTTACTGTCAGAGCATTATTATGGTAAAATAATAAATTAAATAACAGACCTACATTAAAAATAATAAAAACTTTTTTATATAGATAACTTTCCATTTCATTTACAGATCGCACTTGGATTGATTTTTTCTCAGCTATAAGGACATCCATTAATGAATCGACAGTTGACACAAGTTAGGCTACTTAAATGTTAAAAGTATAGGGTAAGTGTTTTAACAAAGACTGGTATTTTGTTATGTGTGTTCAGGTTCAATAAGTTTGCTCAAAGAGATAACTGTGTGTCTCCATATGTGTACAGATATAATACTAACAGACACCAAATACAAACATACTGATGATGGCTGAAGAGCTCATGTTTTTAATAAATAGATTAAACTGGTTTAGTTTTAATCATGCTTTAAAATGTGGTATTTACTGCCGTGTGTTTAATGAAGCGATGAAATGGTAAATCAGGCTATTCTCCAACTAGGTCACTAGCAATACAGCCATTTACGGCTCACAATATCTGCTAGAGAGGTCATAAGACTGTATTTCCTTAATCTTGTTTTATTCTTACTATACAAGAGACGCTTAATACAATATATGAGGAGAAAATTACGATTTACACAGCGTTTTGCCTGGTCATAAATTCAAAATGGTCACGATATCAATAATTCATTTTGGTTTTTTAGAACACGTAAATTCAACCCATTTTTGTCATTTGCAGCCTCTATGAGAATAGACACAGATATGTCTAATAATATGACGGTATTCACGCGACGTCGACTGATGTTCGCACAAACACAAGGCGTTTCTGTGGAGTCTCGCGACTGTGTCCATGTAGTAGTATGTGTATTATTGGGTTTATGGATGCTACACCCCTGCAACAACCCGTCATTATGCATGTTCAAATTCAAATTCATGTTCTTTAGCCATATCGAGGTACTTACCTCCGATTGTGCCCTTGTCCACAGAATATCCCACGATATCTCTCTATCATGTGTGAGATCAAATAAAATGCACGCGTTATGTAAGGCAGCACTGCTCGTAGTGTGTGCTGCTGCTGGAGATGAATTAAAACATGGCAGGTGTAGTCATTAGGTTTGCTGCTGTAGTAAAAAAAAAAAAATAGCAGCTGAATGCTTTTAGATGAATATTGTGTTGTTTAAAGGCTTTTCAAAAATATAAGATTTTAAAATACAGCCTAATTTATAAATGCTTGAAGACACAATGTGGAAATCCAGTGTATGGACATGAGCAAATTTATGAACTGTGGTAATAAATGGAATGTTCATTCATGTATAGATATGTATGTCATGGTCTCACTCGGGACACTGTAGAACGTGTCGCAGACCAGGTAGTCTTGAACACAGGTAACGGTCTGGGTATCTGTGAATATTTTATACTGATCCAAATCCATCCATTTTGTAAATGTTCAGGTGATTCTGCATGCTTTAAATGTTCAGTCATTTTGCCTATAGGCCTAAATGTATTGCTGGTCATGAACATTCATGATGATGAGAGCAAAAACATAGTAGGATAAGGGATGGTACGGTCATTCTTTTTTCATAGCTGTATCTAAAATCACAAACATTGTCCAAATTGTGGTGCTAAACAAGACTCAGTAAAGAATCTAAAGAAGCCATGTTGATATAAAGCAATACAGAAAGCTTTCATGGATGGTTACTTGTGATGTGGTCAAAAAAAAAAAAACATCAAAAAGAGTTTTCAGTGCCATATTGCTTTTATTGTTACAGAATACAAAGACGAAAACAATGCTGCTGGTGAGACATTTAATTTCCTTCGACAAATAACTGAACAAACCATATTCTACTTCCATTGTGTCAAAATGTGTTACTCTGAATACAGTATAATCCATCTTCTTTATTTTCCCAATAACCAGTTATGTCATGCTGTAGTAAATCCAGTGCTAATTTTCTCATTAAATGTGAAATTGATTGGAAATTATATTAATCAGAAATAAATATATATATACAGTCAGGTCCATAAATATTGGGACATCGACACAATTCTAACATTTTTGGTTCTATACACCACCACAATGGATTTCAAATGAAA
>JAFVLL020025812.1:0-10469 GCA_021397915.2 Tor tambroides | reverse complement strand
GCTGATGGTGTCTGGCCAGCGAAGGAGTGGAGTGTATGATGACAAACGATGTTCTTCAATACATGATTGCATACGGGTGGCACATCGGATGGACAGCTGTATAAAACGTTCCAGACCATAGGAGTCGTCATAGGCAGCGAGCTGAAGCCGCACTCTCGGCTCTAATCCCTGCCGGTAGGTGGTGAGGAGCGAGCGCTCATTCCAGCCGCTGGCCGCTGCGAGGGTTCTGAACTTAAGAGCATAATCATTAATAGGAAGAGAGCCCTGACGGAGATGATAGAGTTGTTCACTGACAGTGGTATCGCCTGCTGGTCTGCCAAAGACTTCTCGGAAATGGGCAACAAAATTATCAAAAGAGAGGGTTATAGTACCAGCTTGTGACCAGATGGTCTCGGCCCATTGGAGCGCTCGCCCCGTCAGCAGGGAGATCAGGAACGCAATCTTGGCTTTTTCCATTGGATAAAGATGCGGTTGCATTTCCAGGGCAAGCGAGCATTGAAGCAAAAACCCGTTGCACTCCTCCGCTGAGCCAGAGAAGGGCTTTTTTGGCCATGGGACTGGTAGTGACGGTCGAAGAAGAAGTGATGGAGTTGGTGTCCGGTGGTATGGGTGGTGGAGGAACTGGTGCGGGAGTGTGTATCCGTTTGAGGGCATCCATGATCTCCTGGAACAGATCAGATGCACTCATGTTGCTGAATCCTTTGTAGGTCCGGTCTTCTGTTACGGAAGGAGACACCTGTATTTTCACTAATCCTCTGTCTGAGTCTCCTTCCGTAACAGAAGACCGGACCTACAAAGGATTCAGCAGACAGAGGATTAGTGAAAATACAGGTGTCTTTATTTTCAGCAACAGAAGCAGATGATAATGGCAGGTGAGAAATGCAACAGTTCTTGGGTTGATGGAAATTGTAACCTTGTTTCTTGGTTCGCAGGAGATCATGGAATGGAGACTGGAGATAGCACACACCTCGGACTATGAGTAGTGATAGGATCCACAATAAGGCACTTGGAACAGACGTTGGAGCGAGGAACAGAGACACACACTGGAGGAGACACAAGGGGTGAGTAAATAAGGTAAGTATATCAGTGTAGTGCTTGGAAGGCATTAGAGTAAGTCCACTTCGTAGAAACGAGACCGGACACTGAGTGAGGAGAGGTGTGTGCTTATAAGGAGTCCATGATGAAGGTGATGATTCCAAACAGGTGTGTGCAGTTAATACTCAGGTGATTGTGTGCGCTGTGATTGGGTGGTGGATGAGCCTGGCCGATCTGTGACAATAGTTCACGCACAAATGAAAATTCTGTCATTAATTACTCACCGTCGTGTCGTTCCAAACCCGTAAGACCTTCGTTCACAAGGAACACAAATTAAGATATTTTTGATTGAAATCCAAGAGCTTTCTGACCCTGCATAGAGATCAATGTAACTTAAATGTTCCCAGACCCAGAAACGCAGTAAGGACATTGGTCACATGGACTGTTTAATATGTAAGGAATAATTGACGATGGGCCATTGAATTATTAGAAAAATAATGCACACCCGAGATGGTGATGCGACCATAATGCGAAGCGGAGTGGCCGTTACACCTTGGGTGTGCACTATTTTTCTAATATTTCAACGGCCCACAGTCAATTATTCTGCTTATACTACGGTTGCCACACCTCAAGACATCGATCAGATTATATATTTCAAGGTATTTGTCTGGGTTTTGTACTTAAAACGCTATTGTGAGTAGGATTAATTTCTTCCGCATCTCATCCATCACCTCCGCTAATTCCAAAACGTCATTTTAGACCTAGTAATGAGGCTTGAGCCGTTGATAGCAGACAAATGCAGTTGATAACTAAGTCATTAGAGAGCGAGCGAGAGAAAGAGCATGTGAATTACCTCTGTGAGTCTCTCAAAAGTGTTCAGCTAATGTCTTTAACGTTACTAATAGTGAAACTTTAAGTTTCAGACTTTAAGTTCATTTTCTTCATGAACAACACTGTTGTTGCCTCACTTGTGAGAAGTCATAGTTTGTAAGTTGTTAAACTTACTGTTACTGATAAAAAACGCCAGAGTAGCAGTAACAACATTGGCATGTATGTTAGCGTGTGTGCAAACTGTATGTAAGTTATGTGCATCTGTGAGGGAGAGATAGCGGGAGAGAAAGAGTATGTGCTTTCCGTACATAATAAAATGAAATTTTACTACGTTCGCCGTGCGTTTCCCTGAAAATAATTGCACACCTTAGAACGCTCGTCAGCCAATCAGATTCAAGCATTCAGCGGCCCCGTAGTACAAATATACTACGGGGTCGTTGAATGCTTGAATCTGATTGGCTTATTTTTCTAATAATTCAACGGCCCGTCGTCAATTTTTATTTACGTATGTATGATTTTATATATATATATATATATATGATTAAACTTCATTTATTGAACATTAAGATTTGAAAAGTTATTGGTCCTAGTTGAATTTCAACCTAAATTCTGATTAGAGTTTAAGTGAAATAATTTACAATAAAAATTTGTAATAATTTTATATATATTTTTTATTATATTTAATATATATTTATATTTACTAATTTTATTATTAATATTTTATATAATGTTGCATTTTAGCTACTATTTCTCTGCACTGTAAAAAAATATTTATTGAAAGATAATTGCAGTACAGTTCAGTAGCCCCTCACTGCAGGCCACAAGATCCAGGGGGCGTGGTTGGTTCCACATCTAGGGGCTGGAGATTGGTAGGTTTAGGGGTGGAGATGGGTAGGTTTAAGGGTGGAGATGGGTGGGTTTAGGGATCAGGGGGTGGAGATGGGTAGGTTTAGGTATATGGAAAGTGGGAGGAGTTGGATCTGGATCCAACCACGCCCCCTGGATCTTGTGTTCTGCAGCGAGAACCATCTCGTACAGTTTACACAAAAAAACAAACAAACAAAAAAAAAACACTCTTTGAATTTCTATTTCAAAATTGCACATTTAATTCAAGGTGTTACTTGCTGTTTCTTTGTAACTGTTTGTGAAATTCACTAGTGAGAATTGTTTCTACACTAATTTCTTTTTTTCAGTGAATTAGTAATAATATTTATTTATTTATTTATTTATTTATTTATTATCATTATTATTATTAATTTAATAATTATTTAAAATGTAACTATTTGAACAGTAGCATTTTTAATCATATTTCCACATTTTTATGAATACCTTTTTATAGCCTTATTTTTTATTTTTTTTTAATTCACTAAAAAAGTATTTATAACAAGAACCCATTGTAAAGGTACAAGTAACCTTTAAAAACAAGGGCTTATAAAATGGTGTGCTCTTGCAAGCTGGAGCACAAAACAAACAAATAAATCATTGAAAAAAGTAAATGAGAAATGAATGCAACCATAAATGAATAAATATTTGAACTGTCTCTGAAGTCTCCAGGAGACCTTTCAGGCAATAATTGAATAGTTGGTGGAAAAACTGCGCTTTCCACCTTGAAAAGAAATCACACCACAGCCCTCAAAGATTGAAAATTTTCCCTCTCCAAAATGACACTGCCTATATTTATGATGAGGCCTTACTTCCTCATGGAAAAAAAAATAAAAAAATAAAATATATATATATATATATATATATATATATATATATATATATATATATATTGACTTCAGATAGCATATACAGTCCTTTTTTTCATGTTCGCTCGCTTTTTATCTGTACGGGCACAGAGGCTTTGGCCTTTGCAGACCGTGGTGGGTTTGTGAGTTTGCGGTTAAAACACTCTAAAGTGGCAAAGGTTTCAATCGATAGGACTCACTCCAAACCTCATGCAATCAGTGACCTGGACAAAATACTGCTGACCCCTGAGATTC
Source organism: Tor tambroides (assembly GCA_021397915.2). Taxonomy (NCBI): domain Eukaryota; kingdom Metazoa; phylum Chordata; class Actinopteri; order Cypriniformes; family Cyprinidae; genus Tor; species Tor tambroides. The sequence continues at coordinate 6,618 of JAFVLL020025812.1, read as the reverse complement.
CAAAACAAAAACAGGAGAAAAAACAATAACAGTTGGGAGAGAAAGCAAGCAACTGAGGACACTATTCTTGGAAGCGCAATTATACGGAGGTCCTGTTATCTGCGTCCGGTAAAGGTTGTCTTATGAGTTAATTTGTTAAAATTCATAATTACCTTGTCTGCAACGAAACAATTAAGAATTCACAATGAGTCAATTAAATGAAACAAGTAAAGTTGACAAACAGGAGATTATGTGTCAAGATTTTGAGGCCGCGAGCAATTGCCCTATGTCACGTCCAATTATATCTGTTATTGTTTACCGAGTCTGTGCCAATTACGGCTTGGGATAACTCTCTCTGTGCTTAGCTGAGTCTTTTTCCATATCCTGATATTCTTTTAGATGCAGTGGGCTTGATTCATTATTTGTTTATTTTTTGAAAGTGAATAAATAAGCAAACTGTTAGTTGTTATTGCAAGCACAAAAACGCAGCAAAGCGAAATGCATTGACGTTACATGGGAAGCTGTTAAAGGCGGGAGATACGGAAAAATGCTCTCGCCCCCCTTCAGAGGGAATTATTTATGTCAGGCTACACGAGCGAACGCTCCCTGCTAAGTGAGCCCCAAAACTTCCTTTTTTCATCTTAAAATTCAGACCAGCAGCTCTTGACAAACCAAGTATTCCTCTGTTGTTATTTTGATTTCCGGAGAGCTTTTATGAAAGCATAAACAGTGTATCCTTTAAAACTAGCAAACCATAAGCGTTTTATGGCGCCTCGAGAAGTTGTATTAAACTCTTGCTCACTGATGCCTGATTAATTAGAGACAAATAAAGTGAAGCTTCTTTAAGTTACTCGTCAAGTTCAATGGTTCCTATGTAAATGCATGAAACTTACAATCTAATGTGACTAACAGTCATGTTATTTCAGTTGGCCTATCACTCAAGTATTTAGTTTATTTATATATGTGCACATTTATAGAAACTAGTGTCTTGATATTGGTATTGATAATGAAAAATAGTGTTTACTACCTGGATGGGAGGCTGTTCACACCTTGAGGTGTGTTAAAAGATTATTCTGGGTTCAAGTTAAACTCAGTCAGCAACATTTGTGGCATAATGTTGATTACTGTAAAAAGGAACTTTTGTTATTACGTTAAAACGTTATTACGAAGGATTTACAATGGAAGTGAATGGGGACTATTTTTGGAGGATTTCAAAGCCAAAATATGAAGTCCACTGTTAAAATTTGTCTTTTATTTATCTTTTTAAATATTTTTACAGTATATTTAAAGTTTATCGAGTTACATTATTGTATAAAATTTGATATAACACTACAGAGAAAATGTTAGTATGCATTTTAACACTATTTTTTTTTATATTGAACTAAAGGTGTTTATGTATTATCTTAATTATAAAGATTTTTTTAGGTATTATGTCTTATAGGACTGTTTATAAGTGCATTATATAAATATGTAATTACAAGATAATTTTCCCTTTAGAGATGGAAAATACTTATTTATCTGCTCATTGTTATTATTATCTTTATTTGTATGTGTTTTTTATGATTTGTGGTGGGTAATATTAACTATAATTTTTATAACTCTAATTTTCTATTAGTAATTATTAAATGAATAAAAAGAAAGAAAAAAAATCAGAAATATTGGGAAGAAATTAAGTCCTTATAAAATAAATATTTATTATTGTTATTGAAATGAACTGAATGGAAAGACAAAGTATAAATAATAAATTAATGTTAAAATATTGTTTATGTCTTGTGATTATACTATTGAAATGAAGTGAGATTATTAATTTTTTTTTATGTTATTTCAACATATTTTAAGCATCTAACGTCACTTCCATTGTAAGTACCTCACTGTAACCCTGCTTCTATTAAAAATAATTAATTAATTTTTGTGGGAATCAACATTATGCATATTGAGCTTGACTTGTACTTATTAAAAGTCTCATTGTGGCCATGTCGCCAACATTTCCCAATGGTCTCTATCAATCTTCATCTTTTTTGTCTCCATCCGTGTATTCTACTCCCTGTTGAACCATAAATCCAAATAGCAAGGCTTCCTCTGAAACCACGTTGTAGAAAAGTATTTCATGTTGTTCAGAACGGCAGTGCAAACCCCACAAATCATGTTTACATAACTGTTTGTAAACTTACAACACCTTAGAGATTGTTAGCAAGGTCAGCGACAAATCTGCCATTAGATTAGCAGCAAAAACCAGACCAAGCGTGGCAAGAAATTTCAGACATCATACTGAACGAACCGTAAAAACGGATACCTTAAGTGATATTTTGTACAAGGCAGTGAAATACCCTCTCTTGGGCAATTGGGAACAAGCAACCTTGTGTTTACTTCCTGAAGCATAAGACATTTGTGTTTACTAGCACTAGCGGTGAGAAATATCATTGACAACTTGATTTATGATTTTCTTCATGTGTAAGGAGATCTGGCTAAATAGTGTAGTAGAAAACAATATTTTGAGATACGATAAACATAAATCTTATTAGTTTTTACACCAACACTTGGTTAGCAATTACGTGTGGTGGCAGTTAAATTTGATACCTTGTGTTGTCCCATGTTCTCTGAATCCCACAAGAGCCACTGAGGAGCTGTGTTGACTTTTTTGAAAGTCAGAAGATGCTGGAGCTTCCAAAGGACACATTTGAAAGGGATATTGTGATACTGTCCAGATAATGAACAAGATGGACATCACAAATGCTGAAGAGTTGGTCAAAGCCTTTAATCCAGTGTCTGAACAGACGAATCCCACATTGGCTGTCACCGCTTCATTTCCTGTCCGGTTCCTTCATGACATCCTGGTGACTCCTCAGCGGTGAAACCCATCGAAAGGACCATCAATCAGGATTTACGGAAGCAGTATGACATTGGCTTGGAAAAGAACAGTTTGTACACAGCCGCTGGGTTCGAAAACTTCTTGTTCCTATAGTGCGAATAGAGGAGATGAATTCTGTAAGCGCACTCATATTTTCAGTACTAATGATTATTAGAAGGTAAATGAAAAAAAAATCATTAAAATAATAATAATAATTAACAACTAAATTTAAACTAAATTCAGATTGTAATTATTGGAATTATAATGCATATTTTATATTAATAATTAATATTCTTTTTTATAATATTATTTTATAATTACATTTATTATACTTAATTTTATATTTAACATTTTATATTAGGTTGCTACATCGTTTATTTGTCCAACCAAATCACTTGGTGAAATATTCTTTTTTAATATTATTAACTTATTAATGATTAGGGTTTGAAAACTTTATGTTCCTATGTTCCCAGTGGAAATTTTGTAAGCCCAATCATATTTTCATTGCAAATGATTATTAGAAGGTCAACTGAACATAAATAAATAAATAAATAAATAAATAAATAAATAAAGTAAATAAATGCACAAACAAAATTCTTATTGGAATTATAATGCATATTTTATATTAGTAATTCATACTAATACAAATGTGTGTGTGTGTGTGTGTGTGTATATATATATATATATATATATATACACACACACACACATATACACGCACACATACACACACACTCACACATACATACATAAAATTTTAATCTGTTTAAATGTTTTTTTTTTTCACATTAGGGTTTAAAAACTAGTTTCTACTGGAAATACAAGTGATGAATTCTCTAAGTTTATTTTCATTACAAGTGATTATTAAAAGGGCAAAAAAAATTTTTTTTATAAAAAATATTTAAATATTTAAACAAAAAATATTTTATTAAATACCCATTCAAATAACTAAATAACCAAATTGTTGACAATTTATTCCTTTATTCCTTTATAGTTATTAAAACAACAACAACTCTGTTTTGATTACCTCTGAAATTAATTTGACACTTATTAAAACACTTTTCATTTATCAGAGGCTGTTCAGGGAGGTACTGAAATGTAAAAAGAATATTAGGATTTATTATTAAATGTATTTATCTTCACTCCCAAAAAGTTTTCACTGAAATGTATCTGAGATGCCTGTCAACTAAGCATATTTGAAAAGTTCCTGTTTGTCTCATGTCTTTTACCACAGTCTCCTGAGAGAAAAGTGAATGAATAATTGCAACATGACAGTACTCAATTGGAATACTTGATGTATCACTAAACATAATTAATATCGTATCACCAGGTACCTGCCACTTCTCACTCCTACTGAGCTGTGGAGATTATTGAAGGGCAAATGTGCATGTGTATGTGTGCGCTCACAAGATGAAGTTAAAGGCTTGACTAATAGTGCTCTAATCTGTACCCATTTCCACACCGAATTTGCAGAGCAGGGTGTCCTTAGGGAAGTTCGAGCTCTCTGAGCCAGAAATGGCGTCCCACTGCGCTGAATGAAAGGTAGGACTAATAAGACAAGAACAGGCAGTGCTTCTTGCAGTCTTTGGTTATCTAACAGTGTCTCTCTTGACTAAACCACACCTTCTTGACCTTCCTTCGAGTGAAATAAGCACATAAAATACATGCTGTTTCATGAGACAACTTGACAATGAAACTGTCAAATTAGTGTCAAATCCATATATTATTGACAAACTTACAAAGAGTATTTTCAGTTAGTTTGCAGTTACCTTGTCTTTCTCGGCCCCAAAAAGTTGTCCCAAGGCAAAGCAGAATTTCCCGTTACACTTCTCCGAGAAACACACTTTAGTTCCCGAATGAATCAGTGTTTTGAACGAGTGGGTTACTAAATGATTCAATGACTCTCTCATAAAGACAGCCGCTTGTTTAGTTTCTGTACGAATTAGTGTTTTGAACGAATCGGTTGAGTGAATGGTTAAAGAGTTGCTCTCTTTTGATTATTTTTCATAGTGTAATGATTCTAAATTAATCATTTGAGTGACTTGTTAAATTATATACTCATTTCTGATGGTTTTGAACGAATCATTTGATCGAATGATTACATGAGTTGCTCACTTTGATTTATTTCTTAATAAATCAATGTTTCTGCTTAATGAATCAGTCTTTCTAAATGAATGGGATGAATGAATGCTTAAACAGTTTGCTCACTTTGATTTGATTCTTAATGAATCAATGTTTCTGCTTAATGAATCAGTCTTTCTAAATGAATGGGATGAAGTTTGCTCACTTTGATTTGTTTCCTAATGAATCAGTGTTTTGAACAAATCATTTGAGTGAATGGTTATGTCAGGGTTCTGCACTCTTTGTTGTTGGTTTTTCCCCTGTCCTTCCTGAGTTTCCTTATTTGGTTATTTCCTGTTCTTGTTAAGTTAATTGATTATTCCTAGCACCTGTTTCAGTTCTCCTTGATTACGTTCTATGTGTTTATAAGTCCTGAGTTCTCCCTGAGTCTTTGTCCGTTTGCTTGTCTAATTGTGTTGTGTTACCCGTCTGGCTTGGTTTGAAGTTTATGTTAATAAACAAAGAAGCATTTGTGAACAGCATCTCCTGTCTCCTGCGTCCTTCCCAAAACACTCAACCGTGACAGGTTAAATGGCTCATTCACTTTTAATTTGTTTCTTAAAGAATCAATGTTTCTGAATGACTCAGATGAGTGAATGGTTGAATGACTCACTCATTTTGGTTTGTTTCTTAATGAATAAATGTTTCTGAATGAATCGGTTAGGTGAATAGTTAAAGGATTTACTCACTTTTGATTTGTTTTTTTAAAGAATCAATGTTTCTGAATGACTCAGATGAGTGAATGGTTAAATGACTCACTCATTTTGATTTGTTTCTTAGTGAATAAATGTTTCTGAACGAATCAGATTGGTGAATTGTTAAAGGATTTACTCACTTTTGATTTGTTTCTTAAAGAATCAGTGTTGTTGAACAAAAAATAAATGAGTGAATGTTTAAATGATTTGCCCTTTTTTGATTTGTTTCTTAATGAATCAGTATTTTGAACAAAGTTGAGTGAATGGTTAAATCACTCAACTAAATTTTGATTTGTTTCTTAAAGAATCAGTGTTTCTGAATGACTCAGATGACTGAATGGTTAAATGACTCACTCATTTTGATTAGTTTCTTAATGAATCAGTGTTTCAAAACAAATCTGTTGGGTGAATTGTTAAAAGATTTACTCACTTTTGGTTTGCATTCTATGAATCAGCATTTCTGAACAAATTAAATGATTGAGTTATCAACAAGTGAGTTTTGCTCACTTTTGATATGTTTCTTAATGAATGAGTATTTGAATGACTCAGTTGAGTGAATGCTTAAAAGACTGCCTCATTTTTTATTTGTTTCTGAATGAATCATTGTTTCTGAATGCATTAGATGAGTGAATGATTCAATAACTCACTATTAAAGAAGTTTCGCTTCCAAAATCGCATACGAGTATGCACTTCTTTTGTGTAGTACTGCTCTAGTTGAGTAGTAGTAGGGCTAATTATTTATTAATTGTTAAAAAAGCATGTTCTATACAGTATGAATATAATATGGACATACAGTCAGGTCCATAAATATTGGGACATCGACACAATTCTAACATTTTTGGCTCTATACACCACCACAATGGATTTCAAATGAAACGAAGAAGATGTGCTTTAACTGCAGACTGTCAGCTTTAATTTGAGGGTATTTACATCCAAATCAGGTGAACGGTGTAGGAATTACAACAGTTTGCATAT
>JAFVLL020025811.1:0-79636 GCA_021397915.2 Tor tambroides | reverse complement strand
TTTTTTTTTTTTTTTTTTTTTTTTTTTTACATTTTGCAAACATTTACTTGTAGTCATCTGCCATTTGTCACCTCACGTTTTCTTGAAAACCACATAAATATCTGAGAAGTGTTGAGAGGATTTCCCCGGACAGACAATGATGCTACAAATTGCAGCCTGCTTGATAAACAACTAAAATACCTAGCATCTGGTCTCAGTCATGAATGTTTCAAAATACACTTCATCATGTGAAGCTATTAATTGCCATTAAGTACCAACTGATATGCTGAACACAAGCTGCTCCATGAATATTTTAGGAGAGTGTGGAGCATCTAGAGAACTAAATGACCTGATCTGGAACGAGCTGATACAACTTCAGGCTTAGCAGGTGATGTATGAAAGAGAACAGTGTGGAGAACTGGCATAGCATACTTACTGAGCACTGGTTTGTTGGATATTTGTTTTTGATGTGTGTTATACACGCAGAGCGGTACAGATACGAGTGTGGACTTTCATTGATGGGTCCTAGCAGTGCAGCACTGAGGACTCCTGGGAGATAAGGACAGTTGTAGATGAGTGTTGTTTGTTGTTTTGTTCCAGCGACGACTCTCTGCTGAATGCTAACAACAGGCCCCGCAACAGAAGATGAAACGCAAACACTCTTCCAGCCAAGACCGGCTCACTGAGGTAAATAACGCAAATCGCTGCACGGCTACTCCTGGAACTCATTGACAAACAAATAACAAGAACACCAATAAAGAAGTCATAAAGCGGACAAATGTCCAGGGAGTTTTTTGTGTATCCATTAGTCATGTGAAAGTGAGAGAAACAGAGCAAAATGGTCATATTGATGAACAGAAGCATGTATAGAGATGAAAATCAGTAGATACAAGTGTACAATAACATATGTACGGTTTTGCTGTTTTTGGCAGGGCCAAGAAGTTCCCTACAAGGAAAATAACTTCATGTAAAGGATTTTTACACTGTCAAATATGACACTGTTCACCCATACAAAATTTGTCACAATTATGTTAGTGTCTGATTGCCAGTGTGTTATGCGATTGCTAGGGTAAACTGGTTGGTTGCTTACTGGCTCAGGTCAAAAGAGCTCAGCCTCAAGTCTCAATGATACTCTGGTCTCTGGACATCTGACTCATGTCACTCCTTAAATGAAAGTCTGTGCAATTTTTTTTGTCTATTTTTATCATCCACCAAGCGAAAATCGTAATAGTCTTAGCAACACCATAAAATAAAAATATTTGTATAAACGTTCCATTTTATTTGAAGTTTTGTTTGAACCCTTACAGAAAAACCACATGAATTTCACGTTTTCCACGTGATCACATGATCACATGTAGACAACATGTCACCACATGTTGCAACATAACAGAGCACATGTGGCACTTGTGAGAATCATGTTACCAACATGTGGAAACATTTTCAACATTATATCCACGTTATAATATGTTTTAACATGTGGATCACGTGTTACATGTAACAAATACTGTAAATTTTTTAGCTTCACTGTACTCTGGTACTATGTTGACTTTTAGTGTGTTCCCATTTTCCGTTTCCCATCCTGTGGTTCTAGTCCCTTATGGCTTTCTTTGTAAATTAGCTAGTTGACTGTAGTTGCAAAGTTACTTTTAGTTAGTAAAATATCCGAAGTGTACTAAATGATAAAACAGACAAAAAAAAGTACACTGGACATCATAGAGACTTGAAGGTGGGAGTTTTTGAATTGGACCAATAAGCAACCACCTAGTAACCAACCACAAAACTGCCTAGTAACCACCTAAAATCGCAGTCAATTAGCAACCAGCCAGAATACCCTAGAAACCACCCCCAACACCTTATTAGTAGGGGTGGGCGATATGACCAAATCTTATATCACAATATGAGTAATTTTATTTCACCATAACTATATATATCACCATAATTAAAAAAAAAAAAAAAGTCTTTATGATAATAATAAATGCTGCTTACGTTGTATAAAGTAATCAAATGTATAAAAACACTGTGTGTTCTTCACCGTGTAAATATATATTTCTTCCTATTGAAGTTACAAAAGTAATTTAGTCAAGAGCAGTGAGAGATTTTCTCTCTTTTGTTGTTTGATTAACATGAATGACAGACAGCAAGAATATTAGACTGCTGTCATTTTATGAGCTGCCCGGATCCAATATACTGTTACACATGTTTTCTTTCTCAGCTGTTTGCTTTCAGTTGAGACTTAAATACTGTGTTACAAGGATACTTGCAAAGGTAGGCAATTTGACACACAAAAGTGTGTGTATTTAATCATTCAAGGCCTATAAAGCGGCAAAAATGCCTCTCTGACTCTGACTGACAAATTTCTACTGGTTAATTGTGTCTATATATCGCCCACCCCTATTTACTAGGGAACCACCTAGTAAAGAATTACAACACCATATGCAATTATTTTTTGCCCTTTATATCATCCAACAGGCAAAAATCCTAAATCAGAAAGCAGCCTTAACAACAACATTTTGGTGGCCTGAACACTGGAATGCAACACTGGAAACGGGTTTCAAAGTGCAAGTTCTTTACAGAGTGACATTGCCAACTACTGGCCTGGCTTGCACAAAACAGCTTTTTTTAGTCTTTTTCGTGTATCCATGTGAACATGGATTGTTTTGACAACATTGTCATCTGTATGTGAAACTTTTCACAATTGCAAAGGAAAAACTTTTCTCTTTTTAGTGCAAACGTTGTGGAAACGTACCATAAGATTCGGGAGTTTTGAACAAATCCCTAACCCCAAGTCTGAGCAATAATAGTAATTCCAGCATTAGCAAACACCAGTAATTAGCTTAATTTAAGATCAAAGTCAATGGGAAGTCCCCATCTAGAAGTGCACATTACCCAAATACACTCATCTTTCCAGAGCGGGTGACTCATTAGAGATGTTTGCTAATGAGGACACTCGACGAGCTCTCCGCACTGAATGACGTCAGGACTGCGGCCCACACGCTGACCTGCTCGTCAAACTCTGAATGAGTGCGTGAGAACCAAAGAATGAGACAATGAGTTGGGTTGTGTAACTGACTCCTCAGCTTAAGGAACTTAAACAGGGAGAATGGCTCAACAATTTAGTTCTGTCAAGTGTTTTTGCACACGTTTGTGTGTGTTTATTAGCATATAAGTGTGTAATATATGCGCACCAGCTGACCTCAAGGTCACACGCTCATGTAGTGATGTATTATATTTTCAGCTGACTGTACTCAGCTTTTCATGTTTGTGCCTGTTATTTATACAATTGTTTTGACACAAAAGTTTTTTTTCTGTTTAATGCTAAAACTAGAGAGAATAGTTCACTAAAAAATGAACATCTGTCATCATTTACTCACTCTCATGTCCTTCCAAACCTACATATTTTGCATAAGAGATCCAAATTTCAAGATCCAAAAATGACAAAAAACACATCCTATACAGTCCAAAAAATATTTTAAAATGTATTTCGAAATCCATATGCTTCAAAAAGATGTATGTAAATTTATCTTTACTTGTATATTTTTGGCTGCCTTTTGTATATTTCTGAAAATATATTCTAAAATTGAAATATATTTTTAAAAGTATTTAAATGTATTTTGCTCTGTATACACTGTATTTCAACCCAAGAAAATACATTCACATTTGAAGAAAAATGTTATTTCTCTATAACAAGTGGAAATTTAACACATTTGAATAAAATCAGCAAGGAACATACTTTACAATGTAAGAAAAAAAAAATAAAAATCACAATGTTACTATATATAGTTACTTAAACACAGAACTGAATGCAAGTTATATGGGGAACGTAAATGAGGATAATTAATAGACACACCTGAACATAATGACACAATCAACGAGAGACAGAAACTAGGTCACAGAGCACATGGGGAATGAAAACAGACAAAAATCCAATGGGGTGTGACATATATATATATATATATATATATATATATATATATATATATATATATTGTAGGCTACTATCCTTGAAATAGATTTTAAAATATATTTTGAAAGTTATTACATTTATTTTCAATTTCTAGCATATATTTCATTGAGATTCAGTTTCCAGATGACTCCTTGTGTTATAATCCAAGAGCAAAGGCAGAGGGGAAGATTTTCAGCAAGTGAACAGCTTGAATATTTCCTGAAGGGAAGTGGAAAAGAGCAGAAGAGAAGGATTTGAGAGACCTCTCAAGGTGGTTTATTGATTACTTCATGCAATAAAATGTTAAAACATTTTCTCACAAAGAGGTCTGAGCCCTCTCATGATTAAAATGGCACATGGAGCACTTGAGAAAAGAAAAATCCTGTTGCAAATGCAGTATTGCTCTGCAGCGAATATGTAAAAGACCTTTTTTCATTAACTTCTTGATTTTTTTTCTTCTTTCAACCACATAGAGCCATGTTTCCTTTTGCATGCATGTGGTTCAACATAATATTGATCTGTTGTCTGGCAATGTTCATAAACATTGAGAGTTCAATAAAAGTAAAAAAAAAAAACACATCCAGCCTGTCACACCTCAATTTAGTATTTTTAACAATGAAATCAATATCCAATCACACAAAAATAAGAATAATACAGGAACATCACAAAACACATAATTCATTCTCAGGAAGTAGTGTTATTTGACTGATTGTATAATTTAATTTATTAATACAGAATAAATAAAAATATTCAATATATTATATAGTTTTTATTAATTTAGTTGATAAAAAGTGACAGTGAATACATTTATAATTTTACAATTACTATTAATTTTACTATTTTAAAAGAATGCTTTCTATTCATCAAACAATTCTAAAAAGTATTATTTCTACAAAAATATTTTAGCACAACTGTTGTCAAAATTATCAATAACAAAAAATGTTTTTTGAGCAGAAGATCAGCATATTAGAATGATTTCTGAAGGATCATGTGACACTGAAGACTGGAGTTATGATGCTGAAAATTCAGCTTTGCATCACAGGGATAAATTATAGTTTAAAATAGATATTTTTGAACTCTTGAATGGCAGTGTATGTTAAACAAAAAATTAAATAAATTATAACATTTAATTTTACTACCAGAATTATCTGTTACCAATCTTGTATGGCTGTGGTTCTTATACTTTGGGCCTGAAATAAATCTGAATTTCTGAAGTGATAAAAAAAAGCTTTTTATGCACATATGAGACAGTAGTAAGATTGAGCCCCACACAAACTAGTATGGTTCCCAGCTGTGCCTTGTGTCTGTCTCTATTACACCACACATCTGTCACTGCAGGCCACCAGTCCTTTCTCATTGGAGATTTTTGACAAGGTCTGCCACATGCCTTTACCACTGTCCATCATTCCAGAGCATGATGGTGTAATAGCACACCCAAAAAATGAAAACTGTCATCATGCCTCGCCAAACACATAAAACTTATTTTTCTTCAGTGGAACATAGAAAGCGAATTCATGAATGTTCTTGTCTATATAATGAAAGAGAAAGTAATTTAAGCTCTGAAATGACACAAAAACCACCATAAAAGTTATAAAAGACACATGCTATATGTATGGAAGCTTGTTTGTGCCATGGGATTGAAAAATAAAAGGTAATAGCAACTTATCTCATAATTCTGACTTTTTTTCTCCCAAATATGAGAAAAAGACTCTGAACTGTGAGATATTAACTCGCAATTGTTGACACTATGTGTCAAAAACATTATGAACTCACAATTCCGAGAAAAAAAAGTAAAAACTGTGAGATAAAAAGTTGAAATTATTTTTCAAATTCTGCGTTTATATCTCACAATTCTCACAATTTTCTCCCAGTTCTAACACCATGTCCTAACAACACGCAGTGCGACAGGATTCCAGCGAAATGCAGTTTGGCTGTCCATACTACAAGCGACGCGACAGCGCGATGCGACAGAATCAATCAAATATCACAGCCAATCAGAAGCGTGTGTAGGCGGGCTCTCCCTTGAAGCGCACTGCACTCGCAACAAAATGGATCTAATTTATAAATATTAAAACTTTTTAACATTATTAAAAGTACATACTGAGTGACTGATACCATCTTTGTCATGGAATACGCTTGTTGGTTCGCAGTTTTAACGTACATCTTATTTTCAAGATCTGAGGTTGTTGCTTTCAGTATGGTCACGCAGAATGATATTCAACTAGACGCATTTAACTTTGAATAAAGCACATAATCAGTACCTGAGATTCACTGTCATTAGTTTGCATGTTGTTGTTCCAGCTGCGATGTCGCAGAAATAGAAACCGTTTCTAAATTAGAAATTTTGCGTGTCACCGTCGCAGCTAGTTAGGACAAAAACTCAGATTAACATGGAAAAGATACCGTTTATCGCGTGTTGCGGCGCATGTTTTTAGGACAGGGTGTAAGTTTATATCTCATAATTCAGACTTTTACTCCCAATTATGAGAAAAAAACTCGGAACTGCAAGATGTTAACTAGCAATTGTAAGATAAAAAGTCACAATTACCCTTTTTCTTTTTCCGTGGCAAAAAACAACAAAAAAACAGAACTGAAAGATGTAAACTCAAACTTCAGAGAAATGAAGTCAGAATTGTGAGATATAAATTCAGAATTGTAAGAAAAAAGTCAAAATTCTAAGTTTATATCTCGCAAATCTGCATTTATAGCTTGTAAGAAAAGTCATAATTGTGAGATAAAAAGGTCTCAAATACCTTTATTATTTTATTCTGTGGTGAAAACCATACATACTGTATGTAGTCTGTTTCTCTAACAAAACTAAAACTCAAGTGTTTATACACTGAAAATGCACCAAATTTGGTGTCTGTTTGTTCCTCATACAAAGCTAGTGACTTGAAATAAAGCTATCGAAGTTTTGGAACAAAACTCAGAAGCCATATCGACTACTTTTATGGTGCATTTTGTGTCTTGTTTGAGACTTTTCACTTTTGTTTTCTTTTTTTGTATGGAAAGAGTGAACTGAATATTCCACAAACATTCACCTCTTATGTCCGCAGAAGAAAGTAAGTCATTTGAACAACGTGAAGGTGAATAAACATTGACAGACTTTTCATTTTTGGGTTAGCTATTCCTTTAACATCGATATCCCAAAGTAAACGCCCTGCTTTCGTTCTGCCATGTTCCTGCAGGATCTTTAACTTTTGGCTCTGGAAGGAAACCAGGCGTCTTTAACTGGAAGATAGAATTTATGTGTTAGAGAGAGAAAGAGAGAGCGAGAGATAAAGCAAGAGAGAGAGAAGCAGAGGATAGCTGAAGTCAAAGAGGTCAATCATTCAACTGTCTGAGACTGTAGCTCCAGCTGGCGTTTGTGTCTCTCTTTCACACACACACACACACTCACAGTGTCACTAGGGTTCAGTAAGCCATCTGCCAAGACACTAGACTGATAAAGACACATCATCCAAACAAGTATTACATCTCTCACTGTCTGTCCTGCCGCCAGTACACACACAACAACAAACATTTTGTGTCAGCTAAACACTGATGACAGTTTGTGTAAAATAAATTTGCAATAATGTCTCCAAATTGGAAGTAATGATTTTCTTTGCCAGCGTTGCTGTACTGAATGAAATATCAGCACACCAGCGTTGTGCGGCTTCAACAGGTTCATGCATTTAATGGACTGCTACGGCTCTCCGGCCTGCTTTTCTGCAGATAAATAACATTATGCAAGACTAATGACGGTCAAAATCCACAGTGGCTCTGAAAAATTTCCTTTTGTTGCAATGCAAACTATATGTGTTTATTTACTGCTGTGAATTGCGCTAAATGGAAAATCAATACATGAAACGAGAGAAAATCTGTAGTTGCCATTTTAAAAGCAGATGTGCAGCTTAGTGCGGCTCCTGATTCTGTTGATCAGGAAATCCTCTTTGACCGCACGCAGTATTATGCAGTCCGCGCTGGCACGGTTCCTAATTGGCTGCGGATTTACCTGACGAACTGAGAAATTTCACAGCATGTGGGTACCTGCTTGAAGAATGAGCTGTTGAGGTGTTTCCTGAGGCAGCGTTCTGTCTGTGCTGGTCCTCTTTTATGTGACTGCTGGTGGTATAAAGGAGACTGAGCTTATCAAATATTTATTCTTAAGGAATGGAACAACTAAAGTGATAAACGTATCTGATGTTTTAGTCAGTTTATTTAGTAAACAGCGGCATTTTTTATTTTATTTCGTGCACAGAAGCCCGGGTGAATTTTAATCACTGCACCAATGCCAAATAAGGGGACAAAAAAAAAGCTCATTTGTGATGATTTGCTGATGACACAACCAGATTCCCTTTGGATTTCAGTATTACATTAATGCATCATCATACCATTAACAGCTGAATTGAGAATGCTATTTCATTTCCAAACCAATACCTGAATTTGAATTGAATTTTTGAAAAGTTTAAAAGGCACTGAAGTTTGAAGGTTTATAGGCCGGATGGACGGATGGATTGATGGATAGGATGGACGGATGGAACACCGGCCGGATGGATAGATGATGGATGGATGGACAGATGATAGATGGATGGACGGATGGAACACCAGCCAGATGGATGGACGGATGGACAGATGATAGATAGATATGGACGGACGGACAGATAGATAGATGGATGGACAGATGTATAGATGATGATGGATGGATAGAACGATGGATGGATAGAATGATGGAAAGACGGATGGATAGAATGACGGATGGACGGATAGATAGAACAATGGATGGAATGCTGGAAGGATGGATAGATGAAGAATGAATGGATAGAATGACAGACAGATGGATGGATAGAACGATGGACAGAACAATAGATATATAGAATGATAGCACAGATAGATAGATAGATAGAATGACAAACAGATCGATGGATGGATGGTGTACTGTAACTTGGATCATCAGCAGAACAAAACAATAATAAAATTTGATGATAATAAATCAATAAACTTACATTTCAGTCTCATTTTAAAGATCTCACAGACGGCCACTGTTCACTACCAGCTCTTCCTATAAAAAAAAAATCCCAAATGTAATATCTAATTTTTATTTCTTAGAAAGCAGTGAGACAGCAGCAACATCATTTCAGATGGGATTAGTTTCTTAATGACATTTGAGATACAATTCACAATGTCTGCAGGTTTGAATAAGGTGGGATTGTCTGTTGTCTAGATGAGTGCATCACAACACCGCCTGAAATGATCAAGACTAATGTGAATAATGATGTATATGGATGAAACTGAATTGTCTCAATTGACATAATTATCTAAAGTGGACACTCTCCTTTGATTGAATTCTCCTTGTATTGTATGTTGGATGTGATGCCAACAGTACTTGAACCACCAGCTGTGATTTCACCATAATGTTTGCAAAAAGGTCTAAACCCATAATGAAGCTTCACCATGCAGCGTGACAAGAAATGTAGCTTTAGTTAATTTATTTGACAAAGGTCAAAGTAATTCAGAGAAAGCGTTGTGGAAAAAATAATAAACCACAATCACGGATATTTCTATCCAGATGAGAACCACTTCCTCTACAATAAATGCATTTTAGAGAGCCCTGGTCTTTTCACGACCTGAACAGTAAAAGAGGTTTCAATGTAAATTCAAACATTATCATCCAACCTTTCCAAAACTAAACTATTCATTCTGTGAATTCCACGTATAACTCGACAATCTGGCTGTCAAAAATTGCATCATTAGTTTCTGTATTTGTATTTGTCCTGAGGAAATTTTAGGAGAAACTTCTCAGATAAAATTAATACTTAAATAAGAACTTGAAAGAGCAACAAAATGTTCTTCTGGGTATGAAATGTGTCCTACTAATAGCCTTTTTGACTGAGTACCAAACAAGTGTCCCATGATTTATTTTAGCCAAACAGAAAAGGAAAAGAAACACATTAGATAGTGAAATATAAAAGTTGAAATAATTACTTTGCAATAGAACAGAAAACAAATATAAACTATGCACGCTAAAAATTTAGTTCACATTCATTAAAAACTAAAAAGGAAAAATCATGGTCCATCCTTCTCACAAGGTTCACATATGCTTTAATTACCAGCTGGCAGGAGTGCTAAAGCTCATCTCAACCCAAAATGTTATGCTTAATACAAAAGTTAATACTCGCACCAGAGGCAGAAGAGCACATCACACCAAATGCTCTGGATTTCAAACTCCAAAAACACTCATTAGCTCTTTCGTCCCTGTACGACCTCAGTCCTGTGGATGCAATATGGAGATACATTCCCACTTTCCCACAAGGTGCTCAAATCATCCATGTTCTCCTAAAACCAGGAGAAATCATAGAGTGAGGCAGCATTTCATTTTCAACTCAAGACTGCAAAAAGCCTCATAGATCATCTGAGGACAGCAGAATTACTGAATACAGTCAATTTAGGTGAAAAGTAAGTCACAGAGGGATATTTCAGGAACACTTTAAAAGCAGAAATGATCCTTAGTTAAATGTTCTTAGCAAAAGGATTCTTACCTGGAGGGACTCATTTGGAGCAACGTAAACATAAGTGTCTTCAAAAGACAAGATCTGAAGTTTAATGTGATGGATGGATGGAACGATAGAACTATAGATCATCTGAGGACACCAGAATTATTGAACACTGAATTGAAGAGAAAAGTTAAAGTCACAAAGGAATGTTTCACAAATACTTTAAATGCAGAAATGATTCTTAGTTTTTAAATGACTCATAGAGGGACTCGTTCAGTGCAGTGTAATATTAACATCGTTTAGAAGTGTTTTCAGAAGACATGATTAGAAGTTCAATGTGTTTTATTTGCTACTTGCATTTTAATACGCATGCATTGTGTCCTGTCAGCAACTTCTCCTGGTAATTGCCATGATTAATGTGATTTTAAAGAAGCTTTGTTAAGAACAGCATCAGCTAGAACCAAATGATTGTGTAAATTGAAACACTTCACCTTGACTTACAGTAAACTTAAAGATATAGTCCTTTCAAGATTTACCCCCTAGAGTGTATTTTAAATACGACTTCCTAAAATAAATTATTTGTATCTGTAAAAGTTAAATTGCATGATTTGCACAACGCAATCCATAGATCATTTGAGCTTGGTAGAGATTTGAACAAGTTTGTAAAAAACTGTAAAATAGTTCTATCAACATTTACCCCATATGCACCATTTTCAATGCAACTTACAAAGCGTACTATACTGAATTTATATTTTAAAAAAACACAATTGCATAACATGCGCAACACAATGCATATATCATTTGTGCTTGGAAGTGATTTAAACAGATTTGGAAAAAACAGCAAGCACTTTTAAACTTGACTTGAATAAATAGCTCTGTCATGCACTATTTTCAATGCAACTTACAAAACAAACCACACTGAGTGTATATTTAAAAAAATACAATTGCATGATATTATTACATCCACTAAGGGTAGGACGCAATAAATAAAAGAAAAGAAAAGGAACGAAAGATTTCCAGCAGGCCATCAGACCAAAAAGGACCCAAACAAATCACAATAAAGTATAGGGTCAATTTACTGTAGATCACAAGGGGGAAAAAAACACCAATAATAATACCAATATCAAGTGGTATTTTTCGTCAGAGAGACCCAAGGCCAAAATAACAAACAAAACCAATCTAATAAAATAAGACAACAATATAAATAACCTACCACAAAAGAAAAGAAGAAAAGAAAATACAATCAACCTGACCTAACTACTCTTAACGTAAATATCAACAAACATAAGGTTTAAACAAAAAGGCATGTCTCTCCTACATTTCTACCACATTCCAAACTAAACCAACAATCAAAAGGGAAACACTCAGAAACACTGAAAGCACATTCTGGTCTGGCGGCTAGCAGGAAGTCCCGAGCAGCGCGACCGGCTCGAAGTCACACCAGGTCCTTTCTGAAGAACGGAAGAAGCGTTTTAAAGGGAACCGCCCGCTGATCACCCAATTACTGCTGATAGGCGGCAGCACTCTTAGCAAATCGCGGCGATCTGAAACTCACAAAAGAAAGACATCCAACAGAATACAAATATTATATAAAAAACACAATAGAAAATAAACATCATAACGTAACAGATATGCACAACACAATCCATAAATAACTTTGTGCTCTGTAGTAATTTGAACAGACTTGGAAAAAACAGCAAGTCAAAGTGAAGCACTTTTGACTAATTGCACAACTTGCCCAACACAATCCATGGAAGATTTGTGCTTGGAATTGATTTGAACAGATTCAGTCATGGGTCAGTGAAATCAACTACGATTAGCCCCAAGCATCACAAAACCAACAGCCATCACCATATGCATAGTGCAAGTACCAGAGAAATCAATAAGCAAGTTAATCCGTTTTGGACCTGTTAGAAACAACAAAACAGATTTGCAACGAGATTTGAATCACAGATGGACTGACTAAATTTTCGTCACGTAAAGAGGCAAGCGTTTAATCCATTAAATAACATTAAATGACTCACGTTTGCTAAACAATTACTGTTGTTCACAGTACTTAGCAAGCCAGCGATCTTGAATACTTTATTCAGTGGATCATTGAATCTGTGGATATTTTGAAAAAATGTCTTCGTTTGCCCAGATTAAGCTTGTTTTTCTCTGTTTTTGGCAAGAATCTTAACATGAAACTGAGGCTACCAGCTCTGTCCCCTGTGGTTTTCATTTTAGTTAGGATACTGTCAGTTTTGAGCTTATAGTTCAGGTTTGTGACAAGCGCATTGCTGCATAATGTTTTATTAGCCTCAGTGGTGTGGAATTGTTGTTCACAAATCAAAATCCAGTTTTGTAATTTGGTACGTGACTCAAATTCCTGAGTCTGTTCTATCATCGTCTCAGATTTGACTTGCAAAACAAGCACTTGATGCCTGATAGGACGATGCTTTACTCATCCCTGAAGGGCATTTTTCTTCAACATTGCATGCATTCAGATTTACAGAACGGTAAACAAACATATTTTGTTACACTTGCACAAATGCATAAAGATTATGGATTGCAGTGATTCTGAGTGAGGATGTGTAACGATGACACATGGTCTGCTCTGGGAGACACAGATGACCTGTCAGTCATCACAGACGGGCTCTGTGTGCATTTAGACAGACTTGGCTCTTCCCATCCATTACTCTGAACGTTTAGCCAAGCCTGGATCAGCTCATCCATTACTGATCACTGCGGGCAGACACATCCGTCTCACTCCATCTTCTGGAGACACGCACGCTCTGGTTCACACACCAGAAAGCCATGCATTTCATTGCACGCATACACACAGGACTGTAGCAGTCATTATCATACTTGTTCAACCACTTTTTGCAAGATTTTTATATGCATGTAAAAAAATTACCAAAAAATTACAAATTTTGGATGTATACCTTGGTATCATCATTTGTCGCATGCAAAAAGAAATACCAAGGTGGCCAACTTAATTGAATACTTTGGCATGCACACTTTTAAGTCCAAAAAGGTATATGAGTGCAAATGCTTCCAGCTATGTTTAATTTCATGCATTGGTGCATTCTAAAATGTGTCAGATCACAATTCATAATGCAATACAGTGCGAAAATAATGACATAGCAGACATTAGTGTAAATGATCTTCTTCTATGGTCAGTTATCAGCCATTTAAGTCATGAAATCCCGCAGCTTTAGAGTAATTAGTCACACGGCATTTACATCTCAGGTGCTCAAACATAATAACATGTCAGTGTGAAATCATTTACATCTTTAGTGCACTATACCGATCTTATTCTGACCAACAAACTATTTTTCATGATGCAGTCAATTTCTGATGGATAAAGTCAAGTGCTGCCATACATATATTCTCATATTCTGCTTCACCTGGAAATATGGAAGCTCAAATAACACACATACTACCTTTTTTTAAAAAAAAAAAAAAGAAACATACTTTTATTCAGCAAGGATGCATTAAATTAATCAAAAGTGACAGTAAAGACATTTTTATTTCAAAAGATTTGTTTCAACTAAATTCTGTTCTTTTGAACTTTCTATTCAAAATGATTAATTTGAAATCAAAATGAGTGATTTCTGAAGGATCATGTGACATTGAAGACTGGAGTAGTGATGCTGAAAATTCAGTGTCGCATCACAGGAATAAATTACATTTTAAGATATATTCACATTGAAAAGAGTTATTCTAAATTGTAAAAATATTTCACAATATTACTGTTTTTACTGTATTTTTTTTTTTTTTTGCAACATTTGTGAGCATAAGAGACTTCTTTCAAAAACATTTAAAAATCTTACCAAAAATATTTAGAAGCAAAAGTAGACTGGGTTGTACAGACGTGGTGACATTAATGGAAGGTTTCAATAAAAATTGATGTCTATATTGTTCTGTTATTAGCCTACAGAAAGTAATTGACCTAACCTTTAGTTTGCAAAAAAAAAAAAATTGAATTTAGATGCACATTTGTTAACCGATATTGTGAATGATTTATTTGTGCATGTTACTTCAGATTCAGAAAACATCTGTGTTCGTACTCTTATTCGCTCTTCCTCTGAAACTACTGTACATTTTTTGCTGTGTACAATGGCTTGCAATTGCCAGTTCACTTTATGCATGTTCACAGGGATGAGTACTCATGCAATGCCTTAGTCAAGCGTCCATATGTTTCTGTCCTTACAGATGAACGCATACGTGACAAAGACCTCCAGACGTGTCAGATCGACGAAAGAAAGAAACTCTAAATATACTTTCTCGTAGGCTTCAGCGCCTATAAATACACATCACGTTGAGAGCCTTCCCTCTGAATTATGCACGCTTTTAAAGTGAGTCCTACTGCTCTCATTTGAATGATAGATGTTAAATTTTGTGCACGTCGAAAATAGATTTCCGAAACGGAGCCGGTGGATGGAAGAGGGTGCGCTCCTTCAGAAATCATTTCCAAAAGAGCGGGCGAGTCCTTTCTTACTCACTCCATCTCGCGCGCTCTGTGATCTGCTCTATATTTAGCTCGCAGAAGTCTATTTTTGTCCTCACGTGCCAGACAGACTCCCCTCACGCACTCGGTGCTCTCGTGCAAATTCTCCCCCGTTCTTTCTTTCTTCCTCCCTCCCCTCCCTCTACGCCTCGCTTTCTCCCTCTATTTTTCAGCTTCTAATTTGCTCCATCTCTCTCTGATCCGAGCGTTTTGCCTCTCGCTTTTCATATTCTATCACCCTCTCTCTTTCTTTCTTTCTTTCTCTCTGTCGCGTGCCAGTTGTCAGGTGTCCAGCTTTCTGCAGAGAGAGGAGCAAACATGAGGAGAATATAAACAAGACCCGACTAATGAGCCAAAGCCAGAAGGAGAGAGAGAGAGTAAGAAAAGGCTGTCTGGTGTCACTTTGGAGCTTTTTCAGATCTATTTAATTAATCAGAAATAGGCAGAAACGTCCAGACCTTAGGCGACTGGATGGATCATTTCTATTTAAAGTAATCTTATTAAACGTGACAATTGGAAGACATGTTTCAGTTCTGACACCGATGGCCGTTATGATATGGACAACGAGCAATTATGACATTTAATTTAATGCAAGTTGGCGTTCTTTCTTCGTTTCATTGTTAAATTGACCCTATCTGCATTGTTAACGCACGTTCCGAGCTTATTGTGAACCATTCATCAGAAAAATATCGTCTTCACAATCTTTCATCAAAAGCTAATCACTCCCTCTGGCACTGAAACAAATTTCCTTTCGACTGACATCACCAAATCCTTAATTTTTTCACCCAGGCTCTATTCTGCCCATTTTTAATGATCCAATCAATTCCTGATGTTTAAAATCAAATGCCCTAGATTTATCCTTAATGATTATCCTGTTTCACTTGGTAACACAGCAGCTCAATGTTTTTGTATAGAAGAACTCATGTAAAGGCTTTAACAATATAAGTGGAAGAAAACAGGGTTGCATGAATGTGAAAGGGTTCAGTAAAAAATAAGGTCTATCTCTTTTAGTACTAGAGAAAATTGACTCATCCCGCAATCTGTAAAAGGCAAAAATTGCTTTTACGGTAATAGACTAACAGTTGCACTGCACTTGAATAAATGTTAAAATTACACTTTAGAAAGTATAGCCACAAGACATTAAATTTCATACTAAACTGTTATTTTAGTATCACTGAGATACTATTTATATACTTTTTTTTTATATACTATGTATATAAATATTTTAAATTTTTTATTTTAATTTTAACATTTCAGTTATTTTGTTGTGCTATTATCTTTTTTTTTTTTTTTGTAGTGTCTGTATTAATTTTATTTTCAGCTTTTTTTAACATTTATGTAACAAATTTTGATGGTTTTAGTTTTAATATTAGTTTTACTATAATATTAGTTTTTAATAACCCTACTTTCAAACAAAATAAAAATGGTCAAATTAATTTTAGTGTTGTATACATGGCATGTTATAATTTGAAAAAAAAAAAAAAAACCCACCTGGATTAACATAAAAATGCCACTAGTCAGCAATAACAGTAATGTCAGTGCTGGGAAATTTAATGCTGTTAAACACTTCTAAATAACAACCGGATAACTTTGGCACATCTGAAAATACTAAAATAAAAGTTCAAATATCAAAATAAGATATTTAAATAATACCAGTTAGGTTGGCAGCCCCAAAAATACTAAAATAAAAGTTAAATTCTGAAAACACTAAAATAACAGCTAGAAAAAATTAAAACTAAACTGAAAAGAAAATAGAAATAAAATGCTAATAAACAGGGAAAAAAAGGATTTTTGTTGGTAACAATCAGAAATTCACCACGAAAAGGATTATTTAGAAACACATTTTCGTACTGAAGTAATTAAGAGCTTTAACTATAAAACTTCTTGAATGCCTTCTTTTGTTTGTGCATTAGTGCAGACATGATTTTGCTTGTCTTACAAACTGAGGGATGAGTCAAAAACTATTAAATAAGAAATTACAGATAAGGTTGAAACAGCTTGTTTTGAATCCTGAACAGTCCTGAAAAATGCAGACTTGCAGAGGGGATTTTTACTCAACAGCTTAATAGCCTGTAATACATTTAAAGTTCCAAAGTTTGTCATTAAATAAAAGACTCATTATTCCCCCTGCATACAGCAGCAGTCAAAAAAGAAAGAACAAAAAAAAATATCACAAGCCTCAGGAGAAACGATTGGTTTATTAATAATACCTCTAGTCAGCGAGAACGTACATTCTTTACAGTGTGCAATATTTCTCTGGCGCTCTCCCGCAGTGTTGAATGCTGACGAGCCGTCATGCTATACGCTCCACCACCTGATGGAGTCAAAGCCATTCCATCTACAACAGGGTGGAGTCATGGAAAGTCCATAAGGCCGTACAGAGGAAATATTTCCCACGCACACCATCACTCACGCACGCAATCCGCGCAACAGCTGCGCACCTCGAGCATCTGCCTGTGGAATGAAAAACAAATTGAGCTATAAAAAACCACCTCAACCTTTATAAGACAAGCTCTCCATCCCAGAGCAAGGAAAAAGCATTACAGTATTCAAAACCACACTGGAACTGTGCCCTGATTGGTCCTTCGTTTGTGGGCGTGGTCTTCAGGGAGGTGAGGTAGTGGGCGTGGTCCAGTTCCCGTCGTCACGGAGACGGGACTGTCCTTGGTCGTCGGGGTAAATGATCTCCTCCAGCGTCACGTAGGTTCCGGTCAGGAAGCCGACGAAGCCGAGGGCGGCGATGGAGACGTCTTTGAGGAGCAGCAGAGGAGGAGGTCGACTGGGAAACGCCACCAGCTCCACCAGCGGAGGGAAGACGAGCGCCAAAGCTGAACTGCTCACCGCGCCGACCAATGAGATCACCAGATCTAACCGTGGTATCAAGACCGCCGTTACGCCTGAGAGAGAGGGAGATGGAGACAGAGACAGGGACAAATGAGATTTTTGTAAGAAAACATGAGTGCTGAAACTCAATGCCACCATTCTGACAGGTCTGAGTGGTTGCCAAGGTGTTGCTAGGGTGTTTCTGCTGATTGCTATGGCATTGTATGTAGTTGCGATGGTGTTCTGAGGTTTTGTTATTGTTAACCAAAACTAAAACTATTAAAAAACATTTTTGGTACTCGAAATTAAAGCTGAAATTATAAGAAAAAAAAACAAAAAAAACAATGTGGCCTTGAAAAATAACTCTAAGTTTAAGTACTAAAATTACTAAACTAAAAAAAAGTAATAATAAAGCTAAAGGAGAAAAATAAAAAGTAAAAATGACAAAAACATTAGAATTACTAAAACTAAAAAGACAAATGAATACTGAAAACGTATAAAACTCATTAAAAATCTTAATACTACAATAGTATATAAATAATTTCTGGGTGTTTGCTAGGGCGTTACTATACAGTTGCTATGGTGTTCTGGGTGGATGTCAGGGAGTTGCTATGTGTTCAATAGTACGTTAGGATACACAGTTGGTAATGTGTTGCTAGGGAACTGCTAAGTGTTCTTGTTGGTGTGTTGTGTGGTTGCTAGTGTGTTGCTAGGGCATTACTACATGCTTACTAGGGTGTTCTGGTTGGTTGGTAAGAGTATTCTAGGATGTTTTGGGATATGTAAAGTATGAAATTATTCTAATGCAGTTGCAAATGAGTTGTTGGTAGTTACTAGGGCGTTACTATGGTGTTCTGGGTGGTTGTCAGAGAGTTGCTATGTGTTCAGTAGTATGTTGAGATATACAGTTGTTAATATGTTGTGAGTGGTTGCTAGGGCACTGCTAAGTGTTCTTGTTGATGTGTTGTGCGGTTGCTAGGATGTTGCTAGGGCATTACTATGTAGTTACTAGGGTGTTCTGGTTAGTTGCTAAGAGTTTGCTAGGGTGTATTGGGATATGTAAAGTATTACAATATTACAATGCAGTTGCAAATGAGTTGTCGTAGTTGCTAGGGTGTTGCTAGGGCGTTACTATGGTGTTCTGGGTGGTTGTCAGAGAGTTGCTATGTGTTCAGTAGTACATTGGGATACACAATTGGTAATGTGTTGTGAATGGTTGCTAGGGCACTGCTAAGTGTTCTTGCTGGAGTGTTGTGTGGTTGCTAGGGTGTTGCTAGGGCGTTACGACGTGGTTGCCAGGCTGTTCTGGTTGGTTGCTAAGAGTTTGCTACGATGTTTTGGGATATGTAAAGCATTAAAGTATTACAATGCAGTTACAAATGAGTTGTGGGTGGTTGCTAGACTGTTTATTAGGATGTTTTGGCATATAAACCACAATGCTGTAAAAAATATTACAGGATTTTAGCTCTGGTTAAGCTTTTATTATGAAATTTTAGCTTAGGGAATTCAAATATTAAAATTAGGGTTGATTTGATATGATTAATTGATATTAATCATATCGTCCGATTCATACTTTATTAACAATCGTCCCGCGATTTGTTATATCAGTATATCTGTACAGGTTTGTTATCTTATTCGGGGCCAACGAAAAGATAAAACCAAAATAGTACTTCATGTACATTTATAAGCATAGGTAAGCAGGTTCTGAGCACATTGTTTGATCTGAAATATTCACAACAGAAAACAGATTTCTTTTGATGAAAGAAACGGGAGTTTATTGCTATTCTATGATACAATACTAACAAAACAAACATACACACATATACACAAATACACACGTTCTGGCAAGATGAAGCAATTTGAAGAAAGTTAGATTCTAGCCCTTGTGGCTATTTCGTGAACTTCCGCCTAGGGAGTTACACAAACAGAGAACTTTTCTATCTTTGCTTTTAAAGATTAATTCAACCAGGCTCAGGAAGAGATGGAAACGTGTTTAGTTACGTGCTTTGAGTTGAGGTCCCAGCAGGTGGTTTCGTTTCTTTCCTGGGTTTGGGGAAATCCCACGTTGTTTGGCTCTTTGCTGTGACGTCTTTCTGACGCGTTTCAAGGAAAGCCCTCCTGTGATTGGCGATTGGTTTCCTGGTGTGTGAAAGTGGCGCGGTTTAAGTTCTTCTCTGAGTTCTTGAGTCAGCTTCAAGCTTTGAAAAGGTTCTTCAGATATTGACTAAGTATTGGTTCGATGTTCAGCTGCTCGGCCAGGTGGTAACGGCGGTGAGAGCTTTGCAAGTTTTCAGTCAGGCGCGCAAGCAAGAGAGAGCAAGCCCAGAATGAGCTGGGGGGGTCCGTTTTAAGATGGACTGACGTCAGGGCGTTCCTCGGCGCTCCTCCAATGCAATGGTTCCTGTGGGCGGAGCCCCGCCCACATGGGTCAGCTTTCCATGCGTAAATTTATCTGCTTCGTGATCTTGTCCCATGAAGACAATATCCTGGCAGATTTCTATAAGTGTTATAATCATTCCTTATGATGCTAAAACTTAATTTTCATTCACACCAACTCTTTGTTTATAAAATGAGCTTTCCTTAGAATCTAAACAACACATATATGGCATTCCCTAAAGTACATATCTCAATTTTATATACTACATGGCTAAGGCAGAGATTAAACGATCCTAAATTCTAAATAGTCACATCGAACATGTGAAACTAACAATAGTGATCGGGAAAATTAGACACCCAAAAGATTACAAAATGATATCACAGATTCCAATAACACAGTTAAGCTTATAAATGACAACCTGAGTATAAAATACAACTTGAATATAAAATACGACTTGAATATAGATATTGTTTCGCTACATATTGCCGTGATGGTAGCAGCTACTGCTGTGTAATTTTGTGAATCATTTTAAACCTTTGTGTACGTGCAGATATTCACGTTCTTTCTGGAATGCAGGAGGAAGGGCAGACACAGGGGTTACAAGGTCCTTTTCCAGATGGTTCTGTCCAATTTCAAACCATAAAAATGTCTTTCTTTGTTGACTCACTCTGTTAAGTTCCTTCGCTAAGTGGTCACGTGATCTGAGTTGGAGATTTTCTTAGCTGGACAGAGCTATAAAGTTCATCGCTTGTGTTTATCCGATGGATAGTTTATGCGTGAAGGGGTCGTGGTTTTGCGCCCCCCTCTGTTTCTGGAATATCTCCAGACAAGCAATTTCTTTGTTCTTTAGGTGAGTTCGCCTGAACGGAGTCAGTTATTGCTGTTCTTTGCTTGCAAATACAGGACGTGGTTCTATAAATCCATCAGGGTCTTAGAGTCTCATGTTGATAAGGAGTTTTAGGGCAGGAAATCGGCCATGGTGCTGGTCCTTTGTGACCTTTTAATGACCACAGCGTGGAAGGGAGAACTCAGTCACTTTCTGCTTTGGAATGTGAGGTAATCGAAGTTGTGTCTGTTCACCAAGTTCTACAATGCAGTTGGCCATGTGTTGTTAGAGTGTTGCTACGGGTTCGCTAGAATGTGTCATACTTATGGTCATCACTATTTATAATAAAGAAAAAAAGAGACAGATGGAGATCAATGTTATTTCTGAGCAGTTTGCGCAAAAAGCTACAAAGCAACAACTTCACGATTTATCCGGCTGTGGTTTTAAACTGCAGAGAGTGAGAGAGAGAGAGAGAGAGAGTGAGTGAGTGAGCGTGTGTGTGTGTGTGTGTGTGTGTGTGTGTGTGTGTGTTTAACTCTTGATTGGTTTAGTGGTTTTTGGATGGGTGTATGCAGAGGATTGCGGCTGAAGGACTAGATCAAAAAAAATCAATATTCATCTTTTCTGCTGATGTGGAAGACAAAACCCCTTTTCTTTTCCCTGAAAACAAAGGCACAACAATTTATATCCACACACACATACAGCTTTTAGTGGAATGACTGCAAATGCTCCCCGCAGCCTTTTATAAAAAGCGCACACACACACTCAGGCTGTACACACATGTTTAATTCATGAGACTCGAGTGTGAGGTGTCACACACCTGCTCTCTAAGCTACATCTTCTCCCTGTCTCTCTCTCCTTCACTCTGTTGCAGAAGAAACCAGCAACATGTAACACACACTGGGTTCTTGCTCTCACTCATGCATTCTGAACACTATCTCACAAACACGCATGAACGCTTCAGTTTCTCCTCTCTGTGTGCTACTGCCACCCTCAGGATAAACGTTTGACAGTTTGGTACATGATATGAGAGAGAAACTAACACCAACACATGGACCCACGTTCAAAATAGAAATCTAAAAACGAACAAACAAGCATGCAAATAGCCAAATATGAATAATAATAAAGGAGTGTGATGTTTTATGGGTACTGATGAAGAAAGCATCACTAGTGCTATTTTATTAGTTTATTAATAATCGATTTTAAATTTTAAACTCTGTATCTACAAATTCTATATTAGCCTTACTGTTAACTAAAACTGAAATAAAATATATACAGAAACTATGTATTTTTTATTACTTTTATTTCAGTAATTTTATTCTTAAATTATTCTTGTTTTATTTTATTTTATTTCAGTAATTTTCTAACTGAAATAATTTTAGTTTGTAATACTATTAAAATAAAACAAACAATATAATAAATGAATGAATGAATAACTATACAGGCATTTAGGAAAATATTAAAAATGACAAAAATACACAAAAAAATTGCTAAGGAAAATGCAAAAGTAAAACCAAATTCAAAATATTAATAAAAACTATATTAATATATAATGATACTAACAATGATTCAAGTGCAGCAACTTGAGATTACATTGGTTGATCCTTGAGGGGATTGAACCAGCAACCTTTGGGTTACCAGTGAGCCTTAACCACTTAACTTCCTAAACAAACACCTCAAAGCCAGAGGCTTCTTGGAGAACGACTCTGAACGAAGGGCCTCAGCATGCAGGTGCATGATAAGCCCTATCACGGAGCTCCGCAACAGGCCTCAGCAGAGAACTCCATGATGGGCCTGTCTCTGTAGGGCAGGCAGGTAATAATTCACAGAGCCTCAGGAAGATGGCGATAAATGAGCAGACACTGAATGAGTCCCTCAACTCTGCCCCAGCTCTCACACACACCATAAAAGACATTCACGGCCACAAACACACTATATAAAACACAGCACCCACACACACACGCATATCCATACACGCAACGTGGCCACTAATCCATCACAGCACTCAGAGGGGTGACAGCCTTGGGCCAGGGAATGAGGGAGGAAGCACGTCAGGCAGAAAGAACACAGAGAAAGATAAAAGGTAGCATGAACGAGTGACAGAATGAGAACTTCATCTTTTTATCTACCACAGGCCACAGACCTGCAACCTTCAGAGCTCATTACCCCGTTCAACAGCACTTCCACGGGCCTGTTCTAGAACCTCCTCAGAAGAGCTACGTACAGCATAAAACTGTCCAACACATCTACAAGACGCATGTGATATTTAAAGATAAATAATTTCATATTTCAAGATGAACATTTATTTTTTGTATTTAAAAAAATGT
Organism: Tor tambroides; assembly: GCA_021397915.2. Classification (NCBI taxonomy): domain Eukaryota; kingdom Metazoa; phylum Chordata; class Actinopteri; order Cypriniformes; family Cyprinidae; genus Tor; species Tor tambroides. Next base: position 56,396 of record JAFVLL020025811.1, on the reverse strand, counting down.
TAATTAATTTTAATCTTTAAGCTCTGTATCCATAAATTATATATAATTATTAGAATCATATCATTCATATATATATATATATATATATATATATACACACACACAAGACGTAAAGATGTCCGCATCAAAAGAAATTTACAAAAATGATTTTATGTCCATAGAAAGCACATTAAATGTAAGTAAAGTGTCTACTTTTAAGGTTTTAAATATGTTTTTGGAGAATAAAATGTCAAAATTTGGTTGAAATGTTACATTGTCATTGTGTGACACAATATTTATGTAAAAAAATCAAACAAAATGCTTATTTTGACTTGTACATATTAAAATATATAAAAGAATAAGGGAGCATATTAAATTGTGTTTTAAATGAGTAAAAAAATCTTACTGACAAATAGGCAAAACCTAGGATAGTGGCAATTTTAAAAATGTAAAATTACAACTAATTAGTATCTGGGGTGAAAGTAATGTGTCTTTTAATATGTCGTAAATTGATTTTTGTTGTAAATATGCCTGACAAGACTGTTACACTGAATGACATTTTAGTGGGTGTCTTCTGTAAATCAGGGAAAAATGTATGATATTTATTTTGTGCTCAGAAAAACAAAAACAAAATTGTAATTGAATTAAACAGAAAACTTTTTCATTTTTTGGGGGAAAAACAACAACAATTAAAGCAGTATTACACTTATTGTTTTTATACTTAAACCCTTTTTATATAAAAGTAATATATTGTAGTTTTATATAATTTTCATTTCAAATTATATATTACTGGAGTCATTACTTTTTCCATTGCTTTTTCAGGTGGTTGTGACTACTGGACAAGACTTTTATATACTGCCTTGAAAAAGAGCAATTTGCTCAAAGCGTGAAGAATTCCAAAATTGCATTTATTCTCATGACTTTTCCAGGCCTTTTAAAAATATATTTGACTTTTGTTTCAATTTCTAATTTAAATAATTACCATTTTTTCAGAATGTGGGAACCCTGCTATTTTCCTCCCTAATAAATGTCCCTAGTCTTATTGTACTCAACTCACCGGCGCATTTTATTGTGAATGTTTTACATAATCTTTCATCAAAGTGTAATGACTTCCTCTGCCTCTGAAATGACTTTCCCTGCTGTGTGGGCAGAGACAATAATATTAACCAATAATATCTTGGCCAATAAAACAATAAAACTTGGATAAAATCACGTCCCACTCAACATCATTTCCCACCAACTATCATTTTACTTGGAAATGCATAATTCTGAAAATGATAAATGTGGTTTGGCAATGAATTAACATGAATATTTTTCACAGGGTGCCTACACATTTTTCATGTCAAAATTCCATACTTTTCCAGACTCAAATTTCCAAACCTCTCAGTAGATTTTCAAACCATATTTAAGATAAATGGTTCATACAGCATTATTTTCAGCTTTATATTTGGTATATAGTAGTCATCTGTAAATATTTTTATTTTCTCAGGGTTTTTCATTGATTTTCTTAAAATAACACACAGAGTCCCTAAAATAAAAAATAATAAATAAAAAATACAGACTTTTACATGCACACAAGAAACTTTTTTGTGCCCACAAGAAACTATTCAAATGGGAATGTTTTGCATGCTAACGCATTACAATTTCTAGTTTTATATAACCTATTTCCTTTGTGCATCACTGCCATTTTACTATGAATAAAACGATAGCATGGATGCAAATGAATTAACAGAGATCTCAAAATTTTGCTTTTCTTTACGGTAGTACCCCTAATATCAAGGCCTAATGTCCAATTTAACACATGCTCTGTGGCGGTGGAGAAGCTATGACACGAAATGGGCTGACGGCATAAATTTTGCCAAGTTCAAGGGTCTATAAAAAAGACTTGGTACTGTAAAAAAGTGTTTAAGATTTGGCTTTCATTGGGGCAATATGACATATTTCAAGGCCTTAGGTCTCTTTAATGCATAGTCTGTGGCAGCCAAGAAACGCTGGTGGCACAATAGGTGGCTCTGTGTGCATTGTCCTAAATGCAAAGTTGTTGTTTTTTTTTCATTTTGCATAATGAAAAAGTGCACAATAAATTCATTCGACGATCACTGAACAGCTGCCATGAAACCTCACTTCTTGTACGATAAATTTATTTTCATTAAATTCTTAATTTTCTATTATTAAAAAACTAAATAGGGGCAAAAGTCTGGAAACACAAATATTTTTCCATACTCTGCTTTCTTTTTTCCATACTTTTCCAGACCTGGAAAATACTTGAATCAAATTCCATACTTTTCCAAACCCCGTAGGAACCCTGTTTTCAAACCCCACCAAGCTCTTTTCTTTAAATAATGGTGTCCATGTTTCTTTCATGTCGCCATGTTGCAACTTGAAACTCTGAAGAGAGAGAGGGATCAGCGAGTGACTGAGAGGTCGGAACAAAAGAGAGAAAGTAAGTCATGGATGCAATAAAAGAAATCTCATAAGTGGAGAAAGTGATATGTCCAAGGAGACCAGAGAGATGGAGAGAACAAAAGACTGACAAATGAATAGTGAGCAGGGCCACTGGGGAGGGAAGGAAGGGAGAAAGATTGTATCTTCATAGAATGATAGATAGCTACAATATCAGTCGCTGAAATGGTAGATTGCTAGAAAGATAGGTCGCTAAAAAATAGCTAGAATGATAAATAGCAAAAGCAATACCTGGAAAAATAGATAGGTGGTAACAAGGTAGAATGATAGTTACTATTAATACCAGCTAAAACAATAGCTATAATAATAGACTAATAGCTGATATGATGTCTAAAACAATAGCTAGAACAATGGATAGTTAGAATGATAAAAATAGCTAGAATGACTAAAAAGATGATAGAGAGCTGAAAGAATAGTCTGAACCATAGGAAAGCTAGATAGATTGCTAGAGCGATAGAACAATAGATGGCTAGAGTGACAGAATGAACAATGGATGGACAGAATGAATGATGGATGGAAGGATGGATGATGGAATGATCAATGGATGAATGGATGGAATGAATGATGGGTGGATGATGGAATAAACGATAGATGGATGAAATGAACGATGGATAGATGGATGGATAAATGAGTGAACAATGGATGATGGATTAATGGATGAATGAATGGATGGATGGATGGAAATTAATGATTGATAGAATGAACAATGGATGATTAAGGAATGAACGATGGATGGATGGATGAATGGATGGATGGAATGAACGATGGATGGATGATGGAATGACTGATGGATGATAGACTGATAGAATGAACAATGGATGGATAAAATGATGAATGAATGAACAATGGATGATGGATGGATGGATGGAATGACTGATGGATGATAGACTGATAGAATGAACAATGGATGGTTGAAATAAATGAATGGATGGATGGATGGATGGATGGATGGATGAATGAACAATGGATAATGGATGGATGGATGGATGGATGGAGGAATGAACAATGAATGGATGGAATGAACGTTGGATGGATGAAGGAATGAATGATGGATGTATGGAATGAATGATGATGGATGGATGGATGACTGAATAAACGATGGATGAAATGAACGATGGATGGATAAAGGAATGAAAGATATATATCTTCTTATTAAAGTTACAAGATAGAATAGATTGATAAAATGAACAATGGATGGATGAAGGAATGAACAATGGATGAATAGATGGATAGAAAGAACAATGGATGGATGGAATGACCGATGGATGATAGATTGATAGAATGAACAATGGATGGATGAAATGAATGAATGGATGGATGGATGAATGAACGATGAATGGATGGAATGAACGATGAATGGATGTATGGAAGATGGAATGAACAATGGATGGATGAAGGAATGAACGATGGATGAATAAATGGATGGATGAAGGAATGAATAATGGATGGATGGAATGACCGATGGATGATAGACTGATAGTATGAACAATGGATGGTTGAAATAAATGATGAATGGATGGATGGAGGAATGAACAATGAATGGATGGAATGAACGATGGATGGATGGATGGATGATGGAATAAGCGATGGATGGATGAAATGAACGATGGATGGATGAAGGAATGAACAATGGATGAATAGATAGATAGAATGAACAATGGATGGATGGAACGAATGATGGAATGACCGATGGATGATAGATTGATAGAATGAACAATGGATGGATGAAATGAATGATGGATGGATGGATGGATGGATGGATGGATGGATGAAAGAATGATAAATGGATGGAATGAACGATGGATGTATGGAAGATGGAATGAACAATGGATGGAAGATGGAATGAACAATGGATGGATGGAATGAATGATGGATGGATGGATGAAGTGAATGATGGATGGATGAAGGAATGAATGATAGATGGATGGATGGAATGACCGATGGATGAATAGATGGATAGAATGAACAATGGATGGATGAAATGAATGATGGATGGATGGATGGATGAAGGAATGAACAATGAATGGATGGAACGAATGATGGATAGATGGAATAATAAACAGAACAACAGAGAACAATAAATAGCAAGAATAATAACTCGAATGATAGATGGAGGGATAAATAATGAGAATGAAAACAAACTATAAATCTAGAAAAATTCAAAATATTAATAACTATTATAATACTATATAAATAACATTAAAAAACAACCACTGAAAGGTAGATCATGTTTTAACAGCTTGCGTCACACAGTCTCGCTCCATTTTTCTCCATTTCTAATACAAAAACACACACCATCACTCACTTTTCTCCGGCGTATGCACTCAATTCCTGCAACAATTCCTCTCTCATTCTCTTTCTTCATAGCAAATGCTCTTCTGCTCGCACCGGCATGACTGACGGTGTTAAACAAATATTTATTTTCATATTTTAGGTCTCTGGGTGGTTCACGGTTCAGTGGCGGACTCAATTTTTCCAAAGATAAAAAACATATATCAAACTAATCCAAAAGCCTTCAGGTTTACAATGGACCACAGCATCCATCCATCATTTTGGGAGGGGAACAAACCTCCACTATCTCTCCTCTCATCACCAATGAATACTAGAGGGAGGATTAGGATGAGCAGAAGATAGGAATAGGGAAAAAATGAGGGAAGCAAGGAACAGAACTAACGGATGGATGGATGGATGGGTGGGTGGAAGAAGTGCAGAGAAAATAGCAAGGAAACAAAGAGGATGATGATCAAGGAGCGTAACACAAGATGAACTGCCTACATACTAAGCTAATGATGCAAATCTGTTTTTTTTTTAATGAAATTTATTGAATAAAATACAAGTATACTTTTCTCTTCATTTGATTCACCATTTTTTGTTTTCACTGCGCTCGACACAATGCATTCTGGGATTGCTTTCAGCATAACAGACACGGGTAAGATGCCTTAAAATGCTGTTTACTGAGGCGGCTCACTGTGTTTTGGATGAGAGCGTGTGTATGTGTGTGTGTTCACTCACAGGTGAGGCAGACAAGCAGTGCTCGCAGGCTGAGATCAGCCGCCCGTCTCCAGCTCTTCCTGACGTGCTCGCACACGGGCGGAACCAGAATCTCCGCCGGCACAAAAAACTGCACCGCAAAACTCACAAACACACCGAACGAGTACAAGACCTTCACCAGCTGATTAGACCTGCAACACACACACACACACGAATAGTGCAGAGAAATGGAGAACAGATCCAGTCAGAAACCACAGAATGTGCAGGTGAGGATGTATGGAAGAACGTCAATGATGCAATGCAGGATTTCAACACGACTTCAAAGGAAACTCAACGCACAGACTATGAGTTTGTTGAAAAATCATTAACCCACACTATGCTGATTTCAACACTAGAGTTAGGAAAAATGAGAACTAGTTTACAACCAGTTCCATTTTTAAAAATTAAAAAAATTCAACTTAATGCTAGCAAACAATAAAAGAATTACACTAACGTTCAAAAGTTTGGAGACCATATAATGTTTTATTGTTTTAAAAGAAGTCTCACCAAGGCTGCATTTGTTTAATTAAAAATACAGTAAAAACAGTAAAATTGTGAAATACTATTACAATTTAAAATAACTTTTCTATTTGAGTATATTTTTAACATTTTTGATACTTATCAATGTTGAAAACAGTTGTGCCGCTTAATATTTTTGTGGAAACTGTGATGCTAACTAATATATAACGCATATAAGTAGTATAAATACTACTTATATTATAAAAGTATAAATAAAAATAATTTTAACGAAATGTGACATATAAATATAATTTATTTATATAAAAAGCAAATACAAATGACGAAATAATGCAAAATAAAGAAAACAAGCATACAGCATGATCAGTAAAGTCTAATTCATGGAACAAATGACTCTTACGAGCTGATTCTTTTCAATGAATTGATTCAAAAAAAGCATTTTATTCCATTGTTTTATTCCTGTTTAATCACATTTTGGGCTACTTAAACAGTTCTGAAAAACTAATTTTAAAATATAAAATACTGCAGTCTCACAATACGAGGTCATTGAAAATCTACATGCATAATAATTACAAAAAAAAAGAAGAAAAAATTTAACAGTTTCAAATGCATGTCACACTGGCGTCACTGCTGGATATGTCAACAAACCAGATGCTGAATCAGATATTGGCTCTGGTGACAGACTGTCCTCAGCTGACAGGATGCTAATGAGATCTAGAAATACGTTAACTGCTAATAAAAGTCTCCATGAAAATGGCAGGCTTTAGTTAAAGCTGAACTTGAAAGCAGCTGGTTTTGATTTCGCTGTAATTTGATCTTAAGTCGCTCTGAGCTGCGATCAATCACTCGAGATGCTTCTGACAGTGAACGCAGGGGATGCATCAAAGACTCCAGCAAGGAGTTTAATATTAGTTCTCTGAATTTAACTTCACTATAGCAGAGTGCTGCGATAACTAAATTGAACTGACTTAACACTCAGATGTGATGGATGGGACTTTCTAAATTTTAATTTTTCAGCTTTTGCTGCTTTTTACTTACGGAGGTAGTCGAGAAAAACATAAGGAGAGAGTTGGATGGGAACATGATGCAGGCCAGACAGTCCCTCCAGGATTTCACGGGACTTTTTCCTGATTTTTGCGGCCTAAAATGACTGATTTTGCTGCAGCTTTTTTATAAATTTGTGGTGATATTTGCGGCATTTCTTACTGTTTTGCAGTTAAAATATATCACAGACAACATTCTTCTAACATTGTTATGACTTTTCTGACTTCGAGAACCATTGTAGGGCTCCAGACTAACATTTGAGGACACCAGCACCAGTGACATTAAGTTGGTGGCACCAGCACCTGACAGTAAAGCACTCACCCTAATCGCACATGTACATCTCAGAGATGTCTATTTGATGTCTGCATTTACATATGCTTATTTTTTTAGAGTGTTTGCTCATCTGTAATACGTCTCTAAGACGTTTCCTCTCAGATGTCAAATAGACATTTATTAGAATGCATGTAAAACTGCTTCTGAGACGTTTATCAGATTACACAGCAGATGTTTCCTAGATCTTTAGCAGATGTCTTACAGATGTACTTGTGCTGTCTGGGTAGTTTAGATGCAGATTAATTTAACTTTTATTACTGTCATTCAAAATGTCTAAATAGGCCTACAGTTTAATAAATACAAAAATATATATATTACAGAGTGGAAATGGCTATTAAGCCTATAAGTACTTCTCTGCAGCCATCTACTAATGATAATTGAATGCCTTTTTTATTTTTAAATAAGTGTTTGCTTTCCTACATAATGAAACTTTTAGTTTTATAAATGACGGCAACGTATGAAGGATGAACAAATAATGTCCTCACATTAAAAATAACTTTAAAATTCGGTAATACTTAAAGCTTTGAAGAGCTGGGAAAAGTTGTGTGAAGCATTTTCTAAACATTAGACCATTTCTGCCACAAGCTGTTTCTGTAGTTTTACTATGTTAAATCCATGGTGAAAGGCTGTGTTTATTGAACGATGTTTTTCCTGGTTTCTACATCAGTGGCGTTTGTTCTGATATCCGTAGCTTTAACAGAATTCTGCGTCGAATTTGAATGCTTCTCATAAGATTTGACAGAGATGTTACTGATTCTGTGGCGAATTCGACTACTTTCTTCACTGTATCTCCCAGCGCTGTGTATAACGGTGATCGAGATCAGCCCGCGGCTCCAGCAGATAAACAGTCTGCACTGCGTAGTGGATTTGTTCCACTTTCGGTTCGTTTGTCCAGTGTAGCTCTTGTAAATCAGTTGTGATGAGAACGCAAGGCTATTTATTCCATTTTTGGAGCTGAGAAACAACCTTTCTTTGACTGAATGCGCGTTACGATGACGTCACAGGACGTGTCTAAGCCCAAAATTTGCGGAAAATCTGCGGCAATTACGAAGATTTGCGAGCTCTTGCGAAAATCGCGGAGTTTGCTTGATTTTGCAATAAATTCAGCGATCGCAAAATCCTGGAGGGACTGGCCAGACTTGAACCTGATTTTCCCACATGAGCACTAAAGTTCAATGTGTATCAATTTATTTGTATTGATTTATACTATTTTATTATGCTTTTATTCAGCAAAGATGCATTAAATTGATCAAAAGTGTCAGTAAAGACATTTATGTTACAAAAGATTTCAATGTCAACTAAACGCGGTTCTTTTGATCTTTCAGAGAAATCCAGAAGACAGACTTTTTTAAGTGCATATGCATCATATTTACCAGGAATCATGTGGAAGGTTAAGCGTGATGCTTCCTTTGATGTCGTCTCTGAAGCAGAGGTATCCCAGCGTCGCCAGGGTCACGTAGAGGACAATGATGACGCCCATGCCGATATTGAGGGCTTGAGGGAATCGCTTCGGTTCTCTCATTTGATTCTCTAATGGAAGAACCTACACAAACAAAACGAGAGAGAGAAATACAGAAGATTGATCGGTGGGTGGTGAAGCTTTGCTCCAGGCATCTCATGCACAAAGCCTAGTCCAAAAAGTAGTGTGCAAGATGATGATGCCTTCTAAGACACCATCCTTTGATCAAGCACATCATGCATCCTGTAGCTCAAATAGCAAAGAAAAAAATCCTGTAAAAAATAGCAAAGGAAAAAAAAAATCCTGTAGCTCAAGTGGCAAAGCATGGAGCCAGCAACGGCAAGGTCATGGGAATGCATGAATCAGGGTAACTGCAAGTATCAGCACTTCAGTTTAATACCATTTTCAAGAGCTTTGAAAAAAATGTTTTACCATTTGTTCTAATGGTGAAAGAAAAGAAAATCCACTACTGTCCTTCCATGACTTTCCAACTTAGGAAAAAATAAATATAGAGAGACTGATTACGGTGCTCAGCAGAGGGGAAAGATGTCAAATTATTATCACCCCCTTGCAACGGTGTTTACTTTTTTTGCAATATAATGGCAGGGTAATATAACACAATTTAAAGTAAATTATAAAATGCATATTAATGTTTTTTTAAAGAAGGAAATATAAAAAAAATACATATTTTGTAATATTTTGCATCTGCCAGATCTATTAATGTAAATGTACTCTAAGAAAAAATACCATACTGCATCGCAACTCGGTCAGCGTAAAAATTTATTCAATAACAAAGGGAAAACAAACAGAAATTTGGAATTTATTTATTCTATTTTATTTGATCAAAAATAGAGTACAAAGAGTAACTTTTTTTAAAAAACAAATAAACATACAGTTTAAAATAACTGCAAAAAATTATAGCCTATGTAAGTTTTTTTTTCCTGATACCAAAGGGGCAGACAAAATAAATTAAAATGAAAAATTAGACAACAGAAAAAGCAAAAGTACACTATTCAAACGTTTGGGGTCAGTAATATTTTTAAAATAAGTCTCTTATGCTCATTAAGACTGCATTTATTTGATCATAAAAACAGTAATATTTTAAAATATTACTACAATTGAAAATTACTGTATTATAATTATACCTAATTTCTTCAATACCAAAGGACAAATTGATAAAAAATAAACAATTACATAGGCTAATGTCAAATGCCATGTATAGAAGAAGCATGAAAATCACATAAATAAAAGCTGAATCATCGTCTCACCACTCCAATTCCCTCAAAGGCAAATATGGCTGTTCCAAAGAAGAAGGGAAACTTCCTCCACGTGGAGGCGTATGGCAGACGTCTGGGATCACTCACATCCTACAGACAGTCAGAGATGGTAAGAGGCATGATATAGTTTCACATCAGGATTATAATTGCAGTCTTTCTTTGTAGCACAGAGGATGAAAGAAGCACACACGCACACACAGGAACAATACATGTAAAGATCTAGTGTCAGCCGCCCACAGCTCTGACAATCACAAATGCCTTCAATGTGATTTGGTGGCTTCGTGCATTTTGTGAGCATTTGCATGCATAGGCTTGTATCAGTCGTGTTCCTAGGCTGAACAATGAGGATTCCTGACTACAAAAGTGGATATATGAGACTAGACATACACACACAAGGTCTGCACGATTAATCAGAATGAAACCAAAATTGCGATATGGCTTAGTGCAATTATCAAATCACAAAGGCTGTGATTTAATGAAGAAAATATGTACTGCATGAGTGAAGCATGGCACTGTGTTCTTTTACACACAAGCAGTTTTTCAGCATCTCAGAGTGACTTTTCACAGTAAATGCTGCTCAGCACAAACTCTTTTCTGCATTGGTTTAAATTGCTTATAACATGCATTTGCGAATGCAACATGCGTCCAACGTCTTCCCAAATTTGAAATGAGAAACACTGATAATTGGCTTCTCATTACAACAACTGAAACTCATTGCAGCTTTAAGAGATCCATGAGGTTTATGCCAAAATAAAAGCTTGAAAATGAAGAATTTAGACAGCCATAATTAATTATCATATTAGTATTGTATTTTACAGCTGTACTGTACTGTACTATTTTTCTTAAATACATGCTTTTTATTTTACAGTGAAATTGCATTTGTAAAATGTATTATTTTAATAGCTTTGTTTTTATAATAATTACTACTATTATATTATTTCTGTTAAATTCTTGATTATTTTACAATTACAAATATTTAAATTGTTAGCCATATTTATTATTTTAAAAGTTTTGTTTAATAATAATAATAATAATAATAATAATAATAATAATTAATATTACTATTATATTAATTCTGTTAAATGCCTGATTATTCCACAATAATTACAGATATTTAAACAACAATATTTCCTGTTTTATAATTATAAATATTATTATTATTACCATCATTTAATTATACATTTCTTAAATACTTGATTTATTTTACACTAATATATTACAATAAAAATACTTTTAATAGGTTTTAGTAATAACAATAATAGATTTTTGTTATAAACCTGATGTATTATTTTACAGTTAAATATTACAGTAGTAATAATACTTATTTTAAAAATTCTGTTTAGTAAATAATAATAATAATAATAATAATAATAATTATTATTATTATTATTATTTAGTACAGATTTTTTATTAAATAATTGATTTTACAGTAATAAATGTATATAAAAAATATACAATATACAATAAAAATACTACTATTGTATACAAATATACAACAAATTATTACCATCTTAATAGTTTTGTTTAGTAGTAGTAATAATAATAACTATTATTATTATTATTATTATTATTATTATTATATAGTCATATCACACACAAACCTGGAACTTTAAAAATGCTTTTTAAATTACAATATCACAATTTAAAATCTGAAAAAAAAAGAGCACTTCAATTTTCCCTCAAATCATGTAGCACACACACACACACACACTTACGCTGAGTATATATGTGAAGATGAGGACGAGGCTGACAGCCATACAGAGGTTGGCGATGGCAGAGAGGGCGGCCATGTTCCTCAGGTCTCTGATGAAGGTCAGCACGATGATGAAGGGAAGGAGGAAGACCATGTAGAGCCGCAGGTCCAGCCCTGTAGCTGCAGAGACAGAAGCCGTTGTGGGGGAGACGGCGCCCTCCTCTGAGCTGTTGGAGTATATCTCCACAGAGCTGTTCAGATGAGTTCCCTCCATCACCTGACAAAAATACACACTGCTGTGACTTCAAGCAAGAGTTTGATTGGCCGTTTACATTCAAAGAAGAATTGTGATGCAACTGCTCGTCTACATTCACTGTCATTGGCTCTAGCTCTGTCACATAATCAAAATCAGTTTATCTATGGAGAAAATGAACTTCTGGAGCTCTACTGTCACACGTACCTGTTTAATGTTCTCAGCCAGGAACACAAAATAAACACTACAGAAGCCCAGCTGGGTCAAAACCAGGAAGAAATTCACCAAGTGCCTGGAAAAGATATTGATTTGAGTAAATTGGAAAGATCACCTTAGCAACTAATGGAAATGTTGAAATATTGAATGAATGAATGAATGAATGAATGAATGAATGAATAAAATAAATAAATAAATAAATAAATAAATAAATAAATAAATAAATAAATAAATAAATAAATAAAACTGAAATAAAAACAAAATTACTTGGAAATATTTTTAAAAACAAAAAGTACATAAAATTAACAAAAAATGAAATAAAAGTGTTAATGAAATTTCATGAAAATAAAAATATACAAAAAAATAAAATACCTTTAAATGGATATAGTAAAATATATATTTAAAAAAAGGCTAATTCAAAATAATAATTTAAACTATAATAAAATATAAATAATACTGAAATATTAAATAAATAATACTGAAATTCTGTTTTAAGTTATTCAACCCCATGTCCCCAAAGAACAAGAAAAGAGAACAGTTAAAGATCATGGTCTTTTTCATGAATAAAGACTCTTAAAAAGATGCCAAAGCACCATAAAAGTGTCAAATAAATAAATAACAAGGTGATTTCAAACTTTTCCACAAACAATCTTATGGGTTTGTAAACACATGAGAGTGAGTCATTATTATTATTATTATTATTTAATATGAATTAAATATTAATATTTATATAGCATATAAAACTATCAATTCTGTCATTATAATAATAATATTATTTATTTTTTTGTGTAGTATTAGTATTATATAGTGTTTACAGTATAGATTTTTTTTAGTATTCAAAACAGAGTAGATGACAATTTTCTGCTATATAAAATGTTAATTTATTTAAATTATTGTAATTCAAATTATTATTATTTAAATATAATAATAGTAATAATAATAGCAATCATAATAATAATAATTATTATTATTGTTATTATTAATAATTTAGTAGCAGTAGTAGTATCATCAGGGTTTTATTTTTCAGTATGCATGATATTATCTTTGGACAGAGATAAAAATGAGGCAGCATTTCCAGGTAGGACAGATCTTTTTAAGATTCCGGGCGTGAGGTCTCTCTGTGTGTGGGACATCAGATCTGAAAACACACCACTGCAGGCAGCGTCCTGTCTCTCTGCACTCTAATGAATATATTCATTCAAGCACAGACATTTGCCCTCTCTCTCTCTCTATCACATATGCACACGCAGGGGGTGCAGGGGGGCCTGTCATGCCAATGAACTGCATGATGGGATAGCTCACCTCCCAAAATGAGCAGCTCTCCTCAGGCACTGGGAGGAACTCATCTCCATGGCAACTGCAACCGTGTCGCTGTAACCGAGGGGGGAACGCTTCAACCTGAGGAAGGAGAGACAGACAGACAGAGAGAGAAACACAGGCAAATATTCTTCATGAACAAAGCAGTGCAGAAAAAAAAACACTTTTTGTCTAATTCTAGAGGGACAAATGCAGTCAAAACACTTCAGTTAAAGAGGACGGACAAAAAAAGTTCACCACACATGAGACTCGTACTGTATGTGGTTGGGGACAAAATTGATCCCTAAAGCAAAATCTGACAAGACCTCCCTTAGGTGAGAAAAAAGATTCAAAATAGGGAACATGATTTTATTTATGAATCATCTTTCCTTTTTGAGGACATATAATATAATATAATTTATTAATTATAGATCATTAATTATTCAGAAAGGATGCATTGAACTGATCAAAAGTGACAGCAAGATATTTATGTTACAAAAGATTTCTATTTCAAATAAATGCTGTTCTTTTGAACTTTCCATTCATCAAATAATCTCCAAAAAAAAAATCACAGTTTCCACAAAAATATGAAGCAGCACAACTGTTTTCAACATTGATAATAATAGGAAATGTTTCTTGAGCAGCAAATCAGCATATTAGAATGATTTCTGAAGGATCATGTGACACTGAAGACTGGAGTTATGATGCTGAAAATTCAGCTTTGTATCACAGGAATAAATTACATTTTAAAAAATATATATATTTTTTAGAATGCAATAATATTTTATTAATTAATTAATTAATTTATTTATTTATTTAAATTTTATTTTTATTTTTTTCCTCAAATAAATGCAGCCTTGGTGAGCATAAGTGACTTGTTTTCAAAAAATATATTATTTCCAAAAATATTACTGATCACAAACATTTAAATGGTAGCATACCTCTTTTATGGTTTGCTTCCAACACATATAGACAGTATATTTTATAATATATTATATTATGTGCTAAAGGCTTATAAAATTAAATTACAGCAACTGAATTAAAACTATTTTAATACAATAATTTCCATTATCCACTGAGAGGGTTATTAAGCTGATACAGTGCAGTGTTATTTTAGTATCGAGTTACTATCGCAGATTTTATTAATATTTTGAATTTGTTTTCATTTTTATATTTTTTTGTAATTTTTGTTAAAGTTTTAGTAATTTTTTTCAACAGTTTCAATTGTGCCATTTTTATTAGTTTTTGTTTTGTTTATATGTCTATATTATTTTTATTCATTTTTATGTTAGTTTTAGTTTAGGTATTTTAGTATATCACATTTACCTTCATTATTTTAGTACATCACTCAATGAAAATTAGAAATGTTGCCTAAGCAAATAGATGAAAAAATTTGATTTATATTATTATTATTATTATTTTTGGTTAATAGTTTTTAGTTAAAAATCCTGGTTCAAGTCCAGCTTTTAATGCAGGGATTCCCACATTATTATTATTTTATTTTTTATTTTTTTGTCAGATGAACCCCTTTGACCTTAAAAACTACTGAGAATTTAATATTTCACCAGTGTTCAGTAGTGTTGGCAATGATCACATGACATGCAGGTAAAATACATTTTTTACAGCAAGTCTTTTATTTTCATGGTTCTATTTATATTTTTATAATTTAAACATTAGCTTTTCATCCACTCATGTCCCATCACTACTCCTCTCTACTGACTAACTTCCTGTCATCATCATTCATAGCACCAGGATAATAGACAAAAATAACCCCCAAAAATACTAACTTCACACAAAACAGGTGTGAATGTTGAAGGTTTTAGTTTTAGTTATTCATAATAACCCTGACGTGATAATCCCAAAAGAGCCAAATATCATCCGATTTATTGGTCTAGTCAATATATGGATCTCTCTAGTCTACAATATATCCTCACTGCCATAACCTGGCAAACGTGTGACAGCACACTGATGAGCATGAGGTTGACAACTCTTCACTGCAACACTGGCACTCGCTGTACATCTGACTGATGCAGCAGCCTGCGCATCCTGTAGTCAGACCCGAGGGACAGGCCTTTGATCGCGTTTGAAGAGGGAACGCATGCAAGAAGCGGCATTTTTTAAGTGTGAACGCACAGACAGATTTCCAAACTGCAGGAAAGTCCACACGCTAGAAACCGCTGCGTTCAGAATACATAATATGCACGCTTCAAATGTTTGAGCTGACTGCAAAAACGCTATGACTATAATTTTATAAACAACCTGAGACTCTGATGTTTATTTGAACAGCTAATGAGATCTGTTTTTCCGCCCTTCAGATGCTACATGGGAGTCTCTTTATTCAGCTCTCTCTGCATGCATGTTTGCTGTGTTGCACGGGAAGTGAGCTGTGGTTCTCCGTCACCAACAGGATCAAAAGCCTGGTTAGAATTCCAGAACAGTTTCAAAGAAAAGAGGGGATAAAAAACCTCCACCAGGGGGCCACAATATTCTGAAAGTCACCTTTGGTCACCTGAACTGTGTGATGCTTTATCTAAAGGCTTAGACCTGCTTTGTGTGAAGTTAACATTTTGAGGTTATTTTTGTCTATTATCCTGGTAAAGTGAAGAATGACAGGAAGATAGTCAGCAGAGAGAAGAATAGGATGAGACATGAGTGGATCACAAGTGGATGAAAAGATAACATTTAAATAACATTAAAACCATCTAAAAAAATAATAAAATAAAAATAAAAAAAATTATAAAACAATTAAAACCTGCATGTCATGTGACCATTAACCTACATCACAGAACTGCGATCATGCAAATACATTATTGAAGTACTAAACTCTAAGGGGTCTTCAAGTAAATATTTTAGGTCAAAGGGGTTCAGCGGACAAAATAAATAAATAAGTTAGTTAGTTTAGGAATCCCTAAGTCCATCATGAGTTGGACTAGAACCAGGGTTATAATAGTTAACTAAAACTAACACCTTTATAAAAAATAAAAACAGAAAATAAAATATTATAAACAAAACATTAATTAAACTTATTTGTCATCGAGTTGCCAAGACATTTATCATTTTCACTTAGATGAACTAAAATAAGAAAAACTGAAATAAAAATTAATAAAACTATGCAGACAATGTCACATGCAGGCAAAAAAAAACAACTAAATTGCTAAAACTTTGACTAAAATCAGAATCATTCAGAATCAGAAAGAGCTTTATTGCCAAGTATGTTTGCACATAAAAGGAATTTGTTTTAGTGTCATAGCTTCCAGTACACAGAGACAGCAACAACACACAGATAATAAAAAATAAAAAGTGAACAAAAATGCACACACATCTGTAGCGCCGACCAGATGGCAAAAGTTCAAAAGGAGATGGTTTGGATGTGAGGAATCCAGAGAGATTTTCCGAGCCCTTTTTCTCACTCTGGATGTATACAGTTCTTGGAGGGTGGGCAGGGGAGCACCAATAATCCTTTCAGCAGACCGGACTGTCCTCTGTAGTCTTCTGATTTCTGATTTTGTAGCTGAGCCAAACCAGACAGTTATTGAAGTACACAGGACAGACTCAATGACGGCTGAGTAGAACTGTGTGAGCAACTCCTGTGGCAAGTTGAATTTCCTCAGCTGGCAAAGGAAGTACAAATTTTGTTGGCCCTTTTTAGCAATGGAGTCTATGTGAGTGTCCCACTTCAGGTCCTGAGAGATGATGGTGCCCAGGAACCTGAATGTCTCCACTGCAGTCACAGTGCTGTTCATGATGGTGAGTGGGGGGAGTGCAGGGGGGTTCCTCCTGAAGTCCACAATCATCTCCACTGTTTTGAGCGTGTTCAGCTCCAGGTTGTTGTGACTGCACCAGACAGCCAGCTCTTTAACCTCCTGTCTGTAAGCAGACTCATCACCGTCCTGAATGAGGCCGATGACTGTAGTGTCGTCCGCAAACTTCAGGAGCTTGACAGAGGGGTCTTTAGAGGTGCAGTCGTTGGTGTACAGGGAGAAGAGCAGTGGTGAGAGGACGCAACCCTGAGGGGCGCCAGTGCTGATGGTGCAGGTGTTGGATGTGAATTTACCAATTCTCACTAGCTGTTGCCTATCTGTCAGAAAGCTGGTGATCCACTGACAGATAGAGCTAGGGACAGAGAGCTTGGTTAGTTTGGTCTGCAGGAGTGTTGGAATGATGGTGTTGAAAGCAGAGCTGAAGTCCACGAACAGGATCCTCACATAAGTCCCTGGTCTGTCCAGATGTTGCAGAATGTAATGCAGTCCCATGTTGACTGCATCATCCACGGACCTGTTTGCACGGTAAGCAAACTGCAGGGGGTCCAGTAAGGGTCCAGTGATGTCCTTCAGATATGCCAACACTAACCTCTCAAAAGACTTCATGACCACAGACGTTAGAGCCACAGGTCTGTAGTCATTAAGTCCAGTAATTTTGGGTTTCTTTGGGACGGGGATGATGTTGGAGCGTTTGAAGCAGGCAGAGACTTTGCACAGCTCCAGTGATCTGTTGAAGATCTGTGTGAAGATGTGGGCCAGCTGGTCAGCACAGGTTTTCAGACAGGCTCGTGTGACACCGTCTGGGCCTGGTGCCTTTCTTCTTTTGTTCTTCCTGAAGACCTGGCACACATCATCTTCACTGATCTGGAGTGCAGGAGTGGGGGGAGAGGGGGGTTGCTGGAGGTGTTAATGGTTGTGTGGAGAGATGTTCAGAGCGGGTGTAGGGTGTTAGACTGGGAGTTTCAAATCTACAGTAAAACTCATTCAGGTCTTCAGCAAGTTGTTGATTGGCCTCAGTGCTGGGGGATGATGTCTTGTAGTTGGTGATGGCTTTCAGACCTTTCCACACTGAAGCTGGGTCATTGGAAGTGAACTGATCTTCCAACTTTTTAGCCTAGCTCCTCTTAGCCACTCTAATCTCCTTATTCAGTGTGTTCCTGGCCTGACTGTACAAGACTCTGGAATGCATAAATCCTCACAGAAACTGATATATGAAGTTACAGTCTCTGTGAGCTCGTCCAGATAGTTGGTGGCAGCTTCAAAAACACTCCAATCAGTGAGGTTGAAATAGGCTTGTAATGCCCGCTCTGTTTCGTTGGTCCATCTCCTTACAGTCTTTACTGCAGGTTTAGCAGATTTAAGTTTTTGCCTGTAAGTCGGTATAAGATGAACCAGGCAGTGATCAGAGAGTCCTAAAGCTGCCTGTGGGACGGAGCGATATGCATCCTTTATCGTGGTGTAACAGTGATCCAATATATTACTGTCTCTGGTGGGACATGTAACATGCTGTCTGTATTTTGGCAGTTCACGGGAGAGTGTTGTTGTTTTGTGTCTATGATCTAATCAGCGAGTATCTATAAAGCTGAACACATGTGCGCTTACGGATGAATGTAAACATAAAATACAAAAACAAAAACTTTCCAATATAATTCCAATATTAATAAAGTCAGTGTTGTTTTAGTATAACTGAGATGCGATTATAGTTTTATTCATATTTTGAATCTGTTTTATTTTTTTTCTGCTTTTAATTTGAGTAATTCTCTAGTGCGTTTTTGTCATTTTTAGTAGTTTTGTTTATATATATATATTTTATATGAAGAGTTCCAATGCAAAAGCCTCTAAAAGCCATCTTGGTCAAAAATGAGATAACGATACTGAGTGAATGTGCTCCACACATAGTATAAGTTCATCAAGTACTTTAACTTCAAATGCGCTAAATCCCAGCCTCAACCCATTCATAAGTACCAGTACTTATATAGAAACCTATACATAGTAACCAGAAAGAAATGCCAATTTTAAAGAAAAACGTCAGATGTACTTAGGGGCTTTTGCATCTGAACTCTTCATATGTCTATATAGTTTTTATCCATTTTTATTTTATTTTTAGTTATTTTAGTATGAAAACTTTGCCTTTCCATCTAGTTGAAATAAAAAGTTTTTTTTTTTCAGTTAAGGTTTAAGTAACAATTTTTTTAATGATTTTAATTTTAGTTTCAGTTTTAGCTAACTATAATAACCCTGACTAAAATAACTCAAACCTAGGTTGCTCATATTAGCACCAAGGCTCAATATGACATAAGCATGTGCGCAAGCCAATGTAAAATTAGTATTTTGTTAAGAAAATTATTTATGCATTTTATTATTATTTATGCATTTTAGCAGACGCTTTTATCCAAAGCGACTTACAGTGCATTCAGGCTATACATTTTTTTATCAGTGTGTGTGTTCCCTCGGAATTGAACCCATGACCTTTTGTGCTGCTAACGCAATGCTCTACCACTGAGCCACAGGAAATAATCACTGATCATAAAACCTGATTCACCACAGAAACCATTCTTAGTTATACGTAGTTCTAGTTCGGCTTTTTCAACATTAAACCACTTCTACATTAATAAAACGAAGTCTCGTCCTCACATTTCTTTTCAACTACATCTTCAAACATCAGGCAAGGACTCGAAAAAGAAAGAAAAAACAAAAAAAACAAAGAAACAGAAGCTGAAATGTGATTGGCTGTGGTGACTGAGGCGTTGGTCTGTGACTGATGCGTTCTTACCGCTCACTGAGCTGATGACTGCAGTTGACCAGGATGTGCATGCAGTGAACGCAAACAACACCCATCAGAACCAGACTAACCGGACCAAGCTGGAGGAAAAACAGAATTGTGTGTTTTTTAAAACAGTTTGAAACATAATATATGTTTTAAGTGCATTCTAGAGCAATAAAGCCTTAATCGCTCTCTCTCAGCGTGAACTTTGCTTACTTACTGTACGAGGGCTTTATGACAGCAATAAAGTTTGTGGACTGACACGCGTACAAACCAACAGCAGTTGGGCTGCCAGTACACAACACAGCTTATACAGATTTGGTTTGTAAACCAGTCTGACCTGTTTTAAACTCACATTTGAACCTGTCTACCCATTAAACAGTCAGTATCCGGCGATCAGGGCATGATGGTGAAAACAAACGAATCTAATTACAGGGGCAATAAAGCTGCAATTGTATTTTGTGGGAACAACAAATACATTTATTACACCCCTCAAGCATTTCGGGTTTTTAGAGCCTGTAAGTCAGATTCATGGCGTACTTCGAATGATCTGGTCTTACTAAAAACCTGGACATAAATCTAGAAGCGTGTTCATATTCAGGGTCAGTTCTGGACTTTGAGAAGAAGAAAAGCTAGGGTCTGTTTGATCTAGATTGGGTTTATCACTCATAAGTTTTCACAGAGGAAGATGAGATGTTACAAACCACTATCCCAGCATTCTTCACTGCTAGAGGAAGCCCAAGCAATCCCGTGCCGATATTCCCCTTTAAGAGATGCAGCATGGTTTGAGTAAACCTGAGGAACAGAGAAAACAGATGTAATGTTGTTATTTCAAGCAGAGAAATGTCAGAAAGGCTAGATAATATGCTGTTTATATATACACACATTTTTTGTTACAGATGAAATTGTTGTTTGCAAACAAACACCTACAATCTACAAAAGAAACCCTGATGTGAGACACCAGGTGAGACTCACGTGATGCCTTGTGGCAGATGCTCTGGATCTTCATCTATGCCTACATCCTCCTCCTCCTCACCTCCTGATGCCTCCATCAGAGGGGTCATCACCTCCATGTCTGCTCCGTGTCATATTTGAAATAAAATCACAGGCTTAAAGGCATTGCATCTTACGCAGTATTAAATGCATGGCCTAATTAATGGATCAAGTTCATGAATGAAAAAATAAAAACAGGTCTGCTTAAAAACAGCAGCTGGATGCTTTATTCAGTTCATAAAGAAACACCTGAAGAGCCCAAAATAGTTTGTCCACTCATGTGGACAGTGTGTTTTTCAGACCATGTATCTGGTGATCAAAACAGGTCAACCACAAACCAAAGAAAGAGGCAACGCTGCCCTAAAGTTTAAAGTACACAGGTGTCTCTGCTGAGAAAGCACTGGTGTAGTTTAAATTAAACATTTCACAACTAGGTGATGCAAAAAAAAATGAAAATAAAATAACTTATATATATATATATATATATATAGGGTTTTTTCTTTTTTTTGTTTGTGTAGAGAGATGCATGAAACCAATGAATCAAGCAGAGCCTGAAAGAGACAGACAGACAGACATCCCGGACTGATTAAGTGTCATCTGTGGTGTAAAACACACATCATTACCTAGTTGTTCAGCTGCTGGCATCTTGTGCTGCTCATCTGGAAAGTGTTTATTCAAACCCGCTGAAGCTGATTATGTTGCGGGTGTGTGTTGTGTGCTCTGATGAGTTGACACACGGGGAATCAGCTGTAGATGGCATACACAATGACACACATTCATTACACTCCAAACACATGACAGACAGAACTACAACATTTGACTGTTGTTGTACACTAATGTGACTTCTCTTTGTAATTACATAAAAAGTGAAACGTCAAAGCAGTGTCTAATTGTTAATTGCAGTAAAAAGCATATAAATAATTACATATTATGCATATTGTGTTGCAAATACTATGCAAACAACCAGACTTACGTTTGGACACACCTATTCTTTTTCTTGACTATTTTTCACATTTTAGAATAATAGAAAAGTCACCAAAACTTTATATTATATTATATTATATTATATTATATTATTATGCGTTATATATTACATATTGTACAAAATAATCATGATAATAATCTATATAATTGTTACAATGCACTAAATAATATAAAATAAATGTGTTTACTAAAAAAAATGATTACATATATATTTAATATTTAAAGATATTTTAAAAATATTTATTTAATTTTATACACACACATACATGTGTTTGTGCATGATAGCACATATAATGCATATAATACTACTATAATTGTTATGCAAACAATACTACACAATATACAATAGAAATTTATTTTAAATATTTATTTGCTTAAAATTTTTAATAAAATAAATGTGTTTACTAAAAACTGGTGTTTAGTATAATTTCATTTTTTATTTCATGTTTTTATAAAAACATCAGTTTTTATATATAAAATAGAAAAAATGCATATTTATATATGTACGTTTTTAATAAAATAGAAAAATGTATGTTTTTTATAAAAATATTTACACAATATACAATAGAAATAGATTTGAAATCTTTTAAATAAAATAAATGTGTTTACTAAAAACCCATCTTTAAAATAGATGAACCGTTTGATTAAATATAACAAATACTCAATAAAATGGTTAACAATAACTTTACAGTTTAAAAATACATCAACATAAAAAGTTAAATGTTGATTATGTAGTGCATTATAAGCCGTATAGAGTGATGAGTTCAGTAGTGGCAGTGAAGGCGTCTTACCGAAGGAGCGCAGAAATCACAGCCGCTCCTCTGTTGCTCTCTCCGGCTTCATGCGCGACCATCACCGGCCCTGCGCTGGATCCGATATCCGCACCGAACCACCCGCGCGATCAGATGACTCAGGCCGAAACTGATGACATGCCATCGGAAAAAGGCACCCGTCAATGAAGATGAGTCCCGCTGGAGATTTGTAGTGGATCAGAGCGGATGAGATTCAGCCAGACAGTGGACATCATCACAGGATCTCGCACACAAACTATGCGCTCAACGTCACCGCGTCACGACGGAGCAGCTCTTTAAAGGGGCCGCGACACAAATACAGCCAAGTTTGACTGGTTAGCTTTAGCAATGACTACACCAGATTCCAGGCTACATTTTTTCCCCAACACACAGATTGCGAATATTTCACTATATTTCATACATTTTGTTTTGTTTCACTAGTAGCTGATTTTTTTTTTTACCTGTCTCTTTAAGAAGTTTTCATAAAGAGTTTTATAATTCTAGAATTTCTACTGAGAACTGTTTGATAAATATCAAAACAAAAATCATATATGGCAATGATAATTAAATTATTGTATGCTAGTACAATTTTGTATAATGTATACAGCAAAACCCTGCAAAGCAAAACATATAGTTTAGTTATATAGTATATAACTAAACTGAGCTAGACAATGACATCTCTGAATTCAATAATGAAATGCCCTTAACTGAAAATTGAGTGTTTACTCTTATTATTATACATTACTGACACTCTATCCTCCAATTTGATACTGTTAAGTGCTTTGACACAATCTGTATTGTTATAAGCGCTATATAAATAAAGGTGACTTGTCTTGACTTGACTAGCAATAATAAATGTGACCCTGGACCACAAAACCAGTCTTAAGTGTCAATTTTTCGAAATTGAGATTTATACACCATCTGAAAGCTGAATAAATAAGCTTTCCATTGGTTTGTTAGGATAGGACAATATTTGGCCAAAATACAACTATTTAAAAATCTGGAATCTGAGGGTGCAAAAAAATCAAAATATTGAGAAAATCACCCTTAAAGTTGTCCAAATGAAGTGTTATATCCAAGTTTTGATATATTTACGGTAAGAAATTTACAAAATATCTTCATGGAACATGATCTCTACTCAATATCCTAATGATTTTTGGATAATTTTGACCCATACAATGTATTTTTGGCTATTGCTACAAATATACCCCAGCGACTCAAGACTGGTTTTGTGCTCCAGGGTCACAAATATTAAAAACTGCATTAGTGTTTGCTGAATTCTTCTAAAACTTACTCATGAATATTGGGCCAGCTACTTCTTTTATTAGATTTCATAAGAGTACATTTAAGAAGGTGCCATTTTCTTTAAACCAAATTTTTTATGAATTGTTAATAAATTTGAAAAGTTATCTTCCGACAGTCAGAGCAACTGTATAGTTTGTTAGAAAGCAATAGTATTTCAATGGTTTTTATAGTTTCCAAACATTTTGCACAGCACAAAGGAAGTCTGAGTCCTCTTGCTAATATGAAATGGGAGAAAAAAAAAAAACATTTTAATGCTTTTGTGAGCGAATGCAAAGTTTTATGGGAAAATGCATTATTTCTGCAGGAGAGCATAAAAGTTTTGCAAGCAAATGCAAAGTTTTCGTGAAAAAATATTTTTTTCACACAAGAAAGAGAGGGCATAAAATTATATTTCAATGCATTCCCTCATAGAACTTTGGTGTTGAAAAACTGTATTTTAATGCTTGTGTAAGCGAATGCAAAGTTCTTCAGGGGAACAAGGAGATGGGAAGAAAAATGTCATTTTAATGCATGCGCTTTTGCATGAAAAGCTATATTTCAGTGCCTTGTGCATGTAAAGTTTCCCAGGGAAATGCAATACTTTTTGCAAGAAAACACGGAAAGTTTTGTCAGCAAAGAATTTTCCAAAAGCTTTTGCGAGAGACAGATGAGAAGAAAAAAACGTGAAACATCACAACACAGAGTCTTATTAAAACCATACTTAAAGCAGTCAGCATGGCTTTCTATCTTTATTAATACTTCAAACGCCGTTACGTCATTAAAAGTTAAGGCACATTTTCAGATCCAAGTCCTGCTGGAACACATTTTAAAATAAGAGCATGTGTTTGCCGCTGGGATTGTATATCACAGATGTGTCAAAGAAACATGCACTCCATGGTGCATCTGCTCGCACACACATACAAAAAACATCAGCAACTGCTTGTTAAGAGGCATTCGGTAAGGAGCATTCAGAAGTATACATTCTGGGTAACATTCATTTCGGTCATTAATGGTTTCGTGTGACGTCCATCAGTGTTCATATGTGGATCTGTGTGTGTGTGTGTGTGTGTGTGTGCATAAACTTGCATGCTACAGACATGTGCAATACTACAGTCACTTCTCATTTGTACTGACTGAGCACAGGGCCGTCAGATCTGGCCCTGTTCCTGGGTCAGTCTGAGTCTGCTGCATCTCAGGTGCTTTGGCATGACCTAGAACCCTGTAAATGCATTTGGAGCCAACATGGCCGCCACAGACGCGAAAGCTGGTGGCTGGGAGAGGCGCTCTGTGAGAAGCCAAAACGGAAGACTCCTTCAATGCACTCCAAACATGGCACTGAAAACCACTCCTTTATCAATCCATCCATCCTTATGATTGTGTCCAGCTCATTCATTGGGAAGGAACAAGGGGAAATGAAAGAGAAAGACAAGGACAGGGGAGATTTGGCTGTTTGGAGTCTTTTTACTCGATGGCTCCCGGTCTCGTCGCCACGTAGACGAAGAGGACGATGAGCAGCACGAGCACGACGAGCGTCGGTAGGACGACTGTCGTCACCTGCTCCCGCGCCTCCTGCATGGCCTGTTTGCGCTCCTTTTTGTCCTTCCACGACTCCTTCTTCGGCTTGCCCTTCAACTGCCGCATGGCTCAGTGCGTTTCCACACAACGGGTCACCGGCGATCCCAGATGAAAACCCAAAAGACGCTGTCCTGTGAAAACAAATACAAATTTGTAAAGTTGTAGCAATGTACATTTAAAGAATTTAATGGCTAAGCAGCTAAAAAAAACAATTTCAGGTTTAAATTTACATAATGTAAAATGCATTTTTAGATGCTTTTTGTGGTCTTTCAGTGCGACGTATTTTAGAGTGATGTAGAATTTTCAAGAAAAATGCAGGGTGAAATTTGCTTGTATTGTGATTCATAACTTTAAAGTTTTTTTTTTTAATAATAATAACCTGCACCATGGAAGCCCATTTCCGCCAATGAATAAAAAAAATTAAAAAGGTAATTGCGACTTCTTATCTCACAATTCTGACTTTTTTCTCAATTCGCAATTCTGACAACATATCAGTCTTTTTTTTCTCCTCAGAACTGGATTTTATAACTCACAATTGTGAGTTTATATCTCACAATTCTAAGAAAAAAAGTCAGAATTGCAAGATGTAAACTCACAATTGCGAGAAAAAGTCAGAATTGTGAGATAAAAAGTCCCAATTACCTTTTTTATTTTTTTATTCAGTGGCGGAAACGGGCTTTCATAGTGCACTGATGAATTCTGCATAATAGTACCAGGAATGTATATTAAACAATTAATATACTACAAATGAATGATAATATATTATTAATAACTGATACAGTTTTCATTTGACTTTAGGTTTTTAATTGGGTTTTTTTCCCAGTTAAATGATCCTGCAGTGTGACAAATTCATTTTTAAGTATGTCACATGAATTATAAATGCATAATATTAAGAGAATTTGAATTACTAAGAAAAATGGCAAGATTTTGCTTTGATCCATCAGGATTTGACTGGACTGTGAAGTCAGCAGAAATATATATTTTGATAAGAGGGGAGTATATACACCAGGAGTGTACTTTAAAGACATGAATACTCTATTAATAAATAATATTATGAATATATTATTAATAAACAATACAACTTTTTTTCCGTTAAATGATCCTGCTGAGACACAAAATAATCTTTACATAAATTGTGCATCCATAAAACATTGAAAAATGTTTAACATGGAGTATAGTATGTCACACTGTAGGATGCTGTCCCTACAAAATAAAAATTATATATGTGAAATATTGCTCCATATCTGTGGCTCCACACCTTTACTAAGTTTTTTCACCCGTAGTCATGGCAACTGAGCAAAGGCCAGCTGTAAGAAATCTGAATGTGGAAATGCAGCAGCACACACACACAGATACAGAATGAAGCAGAACAGCAGCCGTGGACACGATTCCTGCCCAGGCAAACAGGAACTGGGTGTTGTATCCTGAATCTTAAGATTTTGTGTGCACATTAATGTGTCCCATAATGAACTACTCTCTTGAGGCAAAAAAACAAAAAAAACAAAACCCTGTACACAGTTAAATCAAGCACTTTTACAAACAAAACCCAAGTCAATTTTTACTGTCGTTTCTTGCAGATCAGCTCAGGTGAGTTAGGTTAATCTGGGACATGAAGCTCTGATGTGTCATTATCTCCAAGTAAATCTGTTCACTTTACTAGTAGTCGATCAGTAAACAAAGGTAATACTGATGTCTAGACAAATGTAAATGTGAATACAAATGTAAGGAACAATTTAATAAGTGCAAACGAGATGTAAACTCCGATATGAAATGTTTATTAAAATAAATTAATTAATTAAAAAACTTTTTCTACTCTACTCACAAAAATATCTGTAGACTCTTGAACTAAAACGTTTGATTTGTGATTCCTGTATAAGGATTTTTAAATAAATTTGAATAACACTCAAGAATCATTCAGGCCAAGTTGTTTGACTGATTCAATGAAAAGAACCAATTCAAATGAACTGATTTGCTCACAAACTACAAGAGTATTTAATTCAGAAACTTCTATGACTAAAATGTTTTATTAATTCCCAGTGCCACAAAATTATGTCCTATTATCGACTTCCCCAATATATATTGGTCTATCATGAAACATTACCATATCTGATCTAGGTTGATTTGATCAAATCTAATTTGGTGGACAACTTGTTAATGTCCTAGATTATCTTAACTCACTCTATAACACAAATACACAACATCCTAAACCCACCAAGCACAATCCAGCACAACATGAACATGATATATCATATTGCAAATTCGTGCTGATTCATAATGTCACACAGTCAATCAGTTGTACAGGTGGGTGTGATATATTGTGCTTAACTTCTCTGCCCATGAAAACAAAAGTTACAATTCTCAGTATCTCTACTCAAAGCACGATACAACTGCCTTTGAGAAAAGCAAAGAGTCCCAATCAAGCTCCCTGATCAGACTAATACAGTAGTATAGATCAGAACATACTAGACATCTACCGCATGACAGCAGGACTTTCTCTTCTGCATCGAAGTTGCGGCGGGTCAGTGTTGACAATGAAACAACAAATCAACGACCTGTTGCATGCAAACGACTTGACTTGAAAACTATCCGGCTTCACTTCACGCACATGGACCGCCCTGTTGCTTGCGCTCGCACTAAATGTGGACCGCGTCTCGTGCGCTCGTGGAGACACTTCCAAGCACTTTTCGCTTACCGCTGCAGTCTGCGTTACCGCCCGGAGGGGGTTCGTACAGTGTGTTTTTAATCTTCCGCAGTCGCTGTCAAGGCTCCCGGAGGTTTTGAGTGAGTGTGTGCGGGGGCTCGAGCGAGATTACGTGGCAGTACTGGAGCCTCACGCGCAGGAGGAGGCCGAGGAGGAGGCGCGAGCGCTCTCTCCCTGTTTGGGGGGGTGGGGGGTGTGAAAAGGAGGTGAAAAGAAAAAAAAAGAAAGAAAACATCTGTAGTGACAGTGACTCCTTACCACCGACAGGGGGAGACACAGAGACGACAGACCAGAGTGCTCTGTTACACATCGGCTCAAATAAGTGCTGAAACTGTGTATTTTTAAAATAACAAACATAAGATACTCCCATTACGTGACATATAGCACTGAAATTTGTACCTTATGAGAAATAACACCTCTGTAACAGCACTAGCCTCTGTCAACAACAAATAAGTACCAAAGGAGCGGCCCATAGGTTTTTAGCCAATCAGAGTACAAGCGCTGGCTTTTTACGTGTTCTGGTTGGCTGACATATCAGTGATGGGCGGGGTTTGGGAGGAGACGGTCGCTGATCAGTTCGTGGACTCAAAAAACTCAATTTTTTGAGAAATGAATTCATGAATTCCCTTCACAACATATTTTAAAAAACCATAATATAATAATATTATATATTAAAATGACTTAAAATCTTTATTGATAATCACAAATGATGACTGGAAGGATCAATATCTTTAGTACATGTATAGAGAGAATATAAAGATAATTTATTACAATTATATATATATATATATATATATATATATATATATATATATATGTATGTATGTATATATGTATGTAAAATTTTTGGATTGGATCAACATTATTAATTCCCAAGGGGAAATTTACATGTCACAGCAGCATACAATGACAATAAATAAATAAATAAAATAAAAAAATAATTCTATTATATTGCAATTGCAATATTATTGTCTTTTCCAGTTCAAATGGCTTTATTGGCATGACAAAAAAAGATGTACCAATAAAAGCAATTATATAAATACAATTACTCAATATACACACAAAATAGAGGTTGTCCTTTTCTTGCAGCAAGACCTTACCTCCCTTGCAGTTATATTTGTACTTTCTGGGGTTTCATTTAGCAGGTATGGGAGTTTGACCTCGTTTTATTGCAATTGAATAACTTTGTTGTGGACTGCAGGGAAAGAACATGTTTAACATGAGTAATTTGTGAGTAATTAGGGCACGTAGTCATAAAGTGCAGCTCTGTTTCCACTTCATTTTATGAGCAGACCATCTCTCTTTCTACACACACACATAAGGTATTTTTGCTAGTGCACTTTTTAGTTTCAACCAATAAAATACATGTTTATGGTAAATATGCTTGATATGTACTTGCAAACAAACACCTACTGTAGATCATTTTCATTTTTTCAAGTGGATAACAAGCATGATCTATGAGTTTTTGATGTACTTCTCCATGGAGGCTGTTATCAGGTGGTCAGCGCACGTATGTGTCTTGTGGGTTTGTAACTGCCAGCGATGCATCCCAGCTTTTTCTTGATCTCCAAGCGTTGTAGTGCTGAGGCCCAGGGCTCCAATTCAGGGTCAAAAAAGCAAACACGAGTCTAAAAACAGAGAACAGCCTTCAGGTCAGAAATAAAAACACACAGAAGGACCAAAGATGTCATTGAGAGCAAGCTGAATGAATTTGAATGTTAAAAAGTAGACACTTTGGACAAACATATAACTATATCTATATTTTTTAAATATTTTTTTATATCTTTAATATAAACTACCATTTACAAATTTGGTCAAATTTTATGAGGAAAAAAGAAAAACATTTTTGAAAGAAAAAAATTGATAGAAAAATATTTTTGATAGATATTCATTTGATAAAAACACAGTAAAATCAGTAATATTGTGAAATATTATTACAACTTAAAATAACAGTTTAATATTATTTTAAAATGTAATTTATTTCTGTGATGCAAACTGAATTTTCAGCATCATTACTCCAGTCTTTAGTGTCACATGATCCTTCAGAAATCATTATAATATGTTGTTTTTTTTTCCAAGAAATATGTCTTATTATTAGTAATGTTAAAAACAGTTGTGTTGCTTCATATTATTGTGGAAATCAACAGAAATCTTTTGTAACAAATTTTGATTCATTTAATGCATCCTTGCTGAATATAACTATTAAATTCCTTAAAAAATAAATTTAGTGACCCTCAAACGTTTGAACAGTAGTGTATATTTATTTAGAAAAAAGTCAAATGTATCAAAATAATAAATATAAAATAAATCCCTTTTTAAAAAAGCCTTTTAAAATGTATTTTCTTAAAATTCTTCTAAAAATGCTTCTGTACAATTGATCACTGAATTTTTAGGAGCCTTTTTAATGGATCTCGAACAAATACAGTATAAAATAATTTCACGAATTTTGCATTCTCATTTGCTACCTGAGCTGGAGTGGACCGTGTGGAGTCTTTTCCCGTCTCTGTGAGTTTCTGTGGCTCAGCTTGGCCATTAAAGCTGTCAGATTTAGAGCAGAGCCCTCTGTGGTCCTCATCCATGTTCTCTGTGATCTGAGGAACAGAGAAGTAGGATGGAAACGAAGGAATCAAATCAAAGGCGAAAATGAGAGGCAAGAGAAATTTCCATACTCTGGAGAGCTCACATGATTTCAACACAGGCTGTGATCAGAGAAGGAGGTGGCAACCTAAAATCTGACATGGTTTTCAGCATCAATTTCACAATGTTGGAACAAGAGACACGATCATATTGGAAACACAACAACATTCAGATTCAGTTTAAAGGGATAGTTTACTCAATAAAAATACTCACGTTATATGTCTCCATTATTATTCCTCATGTATAAACGGATATTGATGGGGTTTGTTTAGCTGCTGTGACTCCAGACAAACTTCCCTGAGTCTCACTTCTGCCTCATCCCTCTCATCCTTGAGCCGTTTCAAACTCTCTTCCAGGTGCTGCACACAACAGCAGAATTCAGCACAAAACCCTTGATTATTCATTTACATAATGGCAATTCTCCAGCACTTTGTTGGTCTTGCAGTATTGATGCCCTGAAGGGCGTAACAGGCAGGAAGATGAAGGGAACTGTAGCTTGCTGATACTGCAAGCTACAGGAGAAGGAAAAAAAGAGATATGAGAGAGAATCACAAAGCAAACAAACTGAGAAAGAGATGAAAGAAGAAAAAATGGACATGGGCAGAAAAGGAGGATGGCTCCTAATCCTACAAGTCCATGTAATTGCACATGGACTATGAGGGCCGAGGGCAACATTTGGGACAGTGCCACAGATTTAAGGTGAAAAAGAGAGCGCTGACCCGACATTTCTCCTGTAGCGTGCGATTGAGATCTCTTTTGGCCCTGCTGAGTGGAGGACATACGCTGCAGCTCAGACTGGAGAGAAACCATCTCAGAACGCAGCTGGAGCAAAGACTGAGACTGAAACACACACATAACACACTGTGAGATATCATCTTTAGTAGGGATTAGTCAGGATGTTCACTGCAGTCCAGCAAGTTGGTTATAGTGAGATTATCTTTGTTTTTTAGCGCTAATATTTTTATCAGCAGTGCTTCAAAGGGTGAATTTAGAAATGCAACATTTTAAGCTGCTCGAGCTGTTAAAGCAGTGCTTATGTAATTCTCTGCTTTCAACAATACATCAAGACAATTATGGTTGAACTTCAAATCAAGTTCGATGAACAATGCTCGTGTTATTACGCATAGTACTTAAATGTATTTTTTGCAAAGAATATGTATAATAATAATTATGAATAATAATATAAAGACTATAAAAAGTATTAGACTGAAAATCACTCTAAATATATCTAAACAAATCTCAATTTAATTACATTTAATACTTAAATGAATTTTTTTTGTGCTCAAAATAACACACATAATAAAAATTACAATATACCTCTAATACAGCATTTCAACACTTTTTTTATAACTAATGAACTTATATATTAATATTAATGAAATATTAAGGTGACTAAAAGTATAAATAAAGTTATTTTTGCCATTAACGAGCAAATAACATGCATTGCAACTTGTAGGCAAAGATTTAGAAATGATATTCAAAGTTCTTCTACTTATTGATTTGCATGGATAATCCACAAGGGGGCAGAAGACATGCAATAAATCCTATAGAAAAGTTTTTTGGACAGTATTATTAACTATATAAATGTATCATGTATGTCATGTATCAAATATGGTTAAGACAGAGTAGTCATTCAAAAAAGCATCACATATTGCATTTTGAAAATATTTGGTACATAAACAGGTTATATCCACTTGTTTGTACATAAACAGGTTTGAACATTTACCTGTTCATAACTCCTCCTCTTATATTCATCCTTTGCTTCTTCAAGACTTTTAATTTCTGCTTCAAAATCCTGTCGGGAAGGCAAAGATGATGCAAAAACTCAGTGTGTGTGTATTCTGGGATGTTATTACTACAGTGAGAGAGCCTGTATCCAGCATAGATAGTGGGTAAATTGAAACCTTGATTCTCAGACAGTGGTTCTGAGCTGTTCTGTGGTCCAGATACTGATTCAATTGAGACTTCTGATTGGATATAAGCTTCTCCAGCTCAGTCACCTTCTCTTGAAGCTCCCGATTGGCTCGTGAGAGGTCACCTGACTTTGCCGATGCATCATTTAGTGCCTTCTTCAGCTATACAGACAAAAGGAGTAGTTGAATCAAAGTAGAACTGAATCAAATTCAAATGAATTTATAAAGCACCTTAAAAAGTAGAGTAGATATAAATACTGTACATTAAAATCTACCTAGCAAGACATAACTAATTTAGAAAAAAATATACAAATACATAATTCATTTATTAACATTACCCTCTGTGCTGACTTTCTCCCAGAGTCTTCTTCCCTTTTGAGCAAGTTCTTGAGTAAAAAGCAAGTTCATGTAGACAGAACTACATGTTCTGTCAATCGACGAATCTGTCCTCACCTCTTTAAGCTCTGCCTCGCTGCTGATGCAATCATGTATAATGTAAACGCAAGAAAACACTGAGGACATAAACCATAACTCGCATTCCTTCACCTCTCACTGAGGGTGTTTAGTTTCTCCTGTGCATTGTGGTTTTCCTGTAAGGCCTGCTCTAAACTCTGGGCAAGTTTCCTGTTGTCCAGCTGAGATTCATCGAGTGCTTTTTGCAAAGATTCAACCTTCCAAAATGTATGTAAACAGTTAAACTCCTTGATCTAATCTCTTATTTATTTGGTCATCAGTGTGTTTGTGTGCGTTTTACCTTCCCATTGTTCCTTGCGTTGAGATTCTCTACTTCAGTTTCAAGCCTCTGAATCTCTTTCATAGCCTGCAGTCTGACAACAGACAATCACTGATTAAAGTAAAAACAAACAAAAATCATGTTTACAGTATGCACTTATAATTGAAGTCTATGGGGCAAGACATTCTCCAGAAATGAGCAAATATTAAAGTGCCCCTATTATGCCTTTTCGAATATTACCTTTCATGCAGTGTGTCATGTAGCAGTATGTGAACATAAACTTCCTGCAAAGTTGTGAAGCCGAAAGTGCACGATAAATAAAGTTATTGTCTATCAAAAAAAAGACTCAGCTCACAATCGCCTAAATGAGCCGTCAGGAATTTGAATCTTATTCTGTTACGGCTGTACGTCACGAAGTAACACATTTGCATAATGTCCGCCCATGGGCTGTCATTCGCACTGTACGCGGTAGACCGATCACAAAGGACTGCGCCATCTGACCAATCACAGCAGCGAGGGCTCACAGAAAGGAGGGGTTTAGAGAGACTGATTCTTTGAACTGCTTCGCACGAGTCGTTTAGGAATCATTTAGAAATGAAGTAACATTAAAGCTATTTTTTTGAGAAAATTAAAGTGTTTTTTGACCTTGGATGCATGTAAACCTGTTTTAGGAGACTCATAAAACAATATTAGCAACCTTAAAAATGACATAATAGGGGCACTTTAAAGCACTCTTAATTGTTTCATCCAAAAAAAATGTGTCATTTGAGCTGTGAGGTGTCTAAACACCTTAAATAATGGATTTGTTTCCTACAAACACAGCTTTTTGTTTAACAAGATGTTAATTGATGGACTGGAGTGGTGTGGATTTCTCGTGGATTACTGTAATGTTTTTATCAGCTGTTTGGACACTTATTCTGACAGCACCCATTCACTGCAGAGGATCCATTGGTGAGCAAGTAATGTAATGCTACATTTCTCCAAATCTGTTCTGATGAAACAGCATCTTGGATGACCTCAGAGTGAGTAAATTTTTAGCAAATTTACATTTTTGGCTGAACTATTACTTTACCCATGGCTGACTGTGAATACAGCACTTCTGCAATGGGATCATTACTAAAAACATTTTAATGCTACATCCATGCCACAAGCCAAGACAGCTGCCATAACAGCCAGTGCAACATAACAATGAGTACCCCATTAAGTTGCAGTGACCCTGTTTCTTTAATCAGATGTCTCTCACACAAACCTCTTTTTCCTGAGTGTGTGTAGTTCCTGCGTGCTTTCGCTTAGCTCTGCATGAAGTGTTTGTGTCTTCTGCTGCAAACGAGTGTGAGACGACAAGACGTTCTCCAGAGTCTGAGCTACTTCGTTCTGTTATACACAAAACATAAAATTGATCTTTTGTTAATTAAACTCATAGGTTTCAATTGTTTTTCCTTTGAATCACTCACCGTGTCTCTGTGCTGTTGCTGTAGAGCACAGAGTTGCTCTTTTAGTGTCTGATTTTCTCTCTGCGCCTGAGAACGAGACAGAAAGAGTGTTAAATATTCAGTAGTTGACTTCTTGAAGGGGTCATATCATGCATTATTTATTATTTCATATTTATTCTTAAAGTCCTTAAAGCTTTTCATTCCAAGAAACAACCATTATGTCGCACCCTACGCCCAACAACGCTTTGCTGCTCTCACAGTCTTTAAATGCTCCATTATTCAATAACAGTATCTTTAAAAAGCATAAAACAATCAGCACTGAAATGTGATGCACACATCCTCTGTTCTGCTTTTATTACTTTGTTGTGACTCAGCAGGCTAAAATGCTGAACACGGAATGAAATATATTGTTAAATATGATGTCATTTGTTAATGTTTTGCTTTCTAATACCTAGAATCTAGGGATGCAAGTTATAATGGTACCATGTCAGTTAATGCCCGATATTACAGATACTACAAATAATTTAATAACACTGTTAAATGTAATCTCAAAATTAATATCCATTTTCATTCTGTACATTACAATGCTGTGATGTTTAACATGCACGTGTAGCATTTAAAATGACTGGTTTAAGTTTTTAGTGTTTTCTTAATTGAATTCAATTTTTAGTTTTAATTGTAAAATCAGTCATATCAAGAAAATAATTATTGGCTTGTCAGGTATCAGCCAGAACTGTAATACTGGCTCGGCACTACTTCCAAATGATGCATTTTTGTGGCAAATTATATTTATAATTTAGTTTATTCATAACAGACAGTCTTTTTGAACTGGGGAGGAAATATAGCAAACTATTTGATCTCAAAACATGCCTGTAAATCTGATTCCTCAGGATATGAGCCCTTTAATCAATAAACAGTCTGAGGATTCTACCAGTTTCAGTTGCTTTTCTGTGTTCATGCAGTTCAGTTTCATACACCTGAGTGGCACAGAGCTTGTGAAACAGCAGCAGTTTTTTAGAGGAGTGTGTGAGAGTGTGTGTGTGTTTACCTGTGTGTAAGTGTTCTGCAATGCAGAGTTGCTCTGACAGTGTTCAGTACATTCTGCTTTTAGTGTCTTCAGGTCAGCGGCCATCTGCTGCACTCGTGCCTGTGTAAACACACACACACACACACACACACACACACACACAGTCTGTTTATTTGAAGCCTGGAGTCTGTTTCTGACATATAATGTGTATGCTCATCACATGACTCTTAAAGCATCATTGTATGTCACACTGTGCAAAATGTGTGCAATACATCCATACACATACAAAATGTGTGTCTGTGTGAAACAGACCTGCAACTTGCCCTTCTCGTAGGCCAGTTTGTTCTTGCTGTCTGTCAAGTCCCAGAGCATCTGTTCTACCTGACGATGAGTTACCTGAGAGAGAAAGAGACTTACAAGCGCACTTTCCTTTGACGTGCATCTGACTCTGTGATCTTTTGATCTCAAACCTGCTGATGCTCCAAAGCTGCTAGACTCTCCATCAGCTCCTTGTTCTTCTCCTTCTGTTTCTGCAGTGCTGAGTTCACCATGGTCAACTCCACCTGTCAATCACAGCGAAAGAAGATGTTTATGGTAACTGCTGTAGTGGAGTCAGTATAGCAGGTGAAATGAGCTTCATTTTATAGCCAGCAATTGCAGGAGAAGAAATGAAATTCAGTGTGTAAAAACTCTGATCTCCTGAATGCACTAGAGAAAGACTGGAAGTGACCTCATATTTGGTCAGCAGTACCTTGATCTCCGACAGCTGTGTTTCCAGAATGCTCTTCTCCTTTTCCAGGAAAATGACTGCAGAGTTCATCTGAGATTTGGAAATAAAGAGTTCATTAAAGGAATGGGCCATAAGTGGTTGTTTGGTACAGTGTTTTTACTAATGTTAAAGGGATAGTTCACCCAAAAATGGAATTTTTTGTCATCATTTACTCATCCTCATGTTGTTCCAAAACTGTATGAGTTTCTTTCTTATGCTGAACATAAAAAAGATATTTTGAAGAATGCTGGTAATCAAACAGTTGATGTCCCCATTGACTTCCATAATATTTTTGGAAGACAATGGGGACCAACAACTGTTCTCAAAAATTCTTCAAAATATCTTCTGTTGTGTTCAACATAAGAAAAAAACTTAGGGCGAGTAAATGATGACAAAATTTTCTTTTTTGGGGGGGGGGGGGGTAAACTATTCCTTTAAGTACGATGGCGTTTTAGTGCCACGTTAAATTTTTTTTTTTAAAAATCTAAGATTACGAGATTTTTTTTTTTTGTGCAATTCGAAGTGTTACACACAGGTGAGTGGCCCTGTACAAACCACCTGTAGTAACACACTCTCCTCTATGCGCACTAGACACTTTTCACACACTGCTGTGTATACACAATCCCACAAAAGACTCAGTAATATACTGTACATGCTCATGCACTACAAATCATCTTGCACTGTTCCCCAGCCAGCTGCTTGACTCACAATGTTTCTCTTTGCACATGTACAGTATTTGTGAAGCATTTGTACATTTTGTGTTTTTTAGTTTATGTATAGGTAACCATTATATATAGTATATTTATAGTCAAAATCTGTCAGTAGGTTAGTTGTGTATAGGTTTATACTGTTTTACTTCATTGTTGTATGTCTGTATTTATGTAGCACCGTGGTCCTGTGAGGCACGACATTTCGTTCCACTGTATGTCCCCACATGTAGCAGAATAACAATAAAGCTCAACTTGACTTGACTTGAGATTAAAGTAGTAATATTTCGAGAACAAATTTGAAATACTACGAGAACAAATTTGAAATATTTTGAGAATAAAGTCGAAATATTACGAGAATAAAGTCGAAATGTTTTGAGAATAAAGTCAAAATGTTTTGAGAATAAAGTCAAAATGTTTCGAGAATTTAAATCGCAGAAATGAAAGTTATAATACTTTGAGAGTATAGCCCATTGCGTACGCAAATGTCCTGGATTGAGAGCACCGGGAGAAGTTGCCAGGCCACCGAACAAGAATTTAGGCCTATCTGAACATTGTTGCGTCCGAGCGGCCGCATCATCTTACTGGGATGAGGAAGAGTCAATTTTAAGGACTGGCGGAAACAGCTTAATATCAAGAATATGATATTTATTAACAGACTGAACAGGAACAACTTTTTATCTTAACATCAGCTCACACACTCAATCGACATTCCTTTGGGGGGCGCTGTAGCTCTATTATTTAACCCTTTTTTTAATACACTAAAAATATATGTGAGATTATTAGCAGAAATCATACCATATGTCATACTCACGGGGACAGTATGCTTAGAAATAATATTTCATGCCTTCCATTGCATTGGTTATTTGTAGTGCGTCAGCCACCCAATAGCAATAAGATTTGTGCTTTTGGTATTTTTAATACAAAACAAAGTCTCAGCTTTCAAAATCAGTTTTATAGCGAAACACAAATTATGTGTCTCACAATAATGTGTTTTTCAAGCTCTTTAATGAACAGATCGCTGTATTTATGTGAATCAGTTCATTAAAGTACACTGTTTTTCTTTGTGAAGATTCCAAAATTCCAAATTTGTGAAAATTCCACCACCTACTCCGCAAAAACGTCTGTGGCGTCCAAACTTTCATTCCTCGCATGTAGCCTATTTAATTAATAAAACGTTCTAAAAGTTGAGCTGGACTCCAACTCGTTAACATAAGTTATATTGTTTTCTTTTCTGAGGTATAGGCTGTAGGCTATAACATAATTCACAAGCTGTTTTATTCATGGTATAATACAGTAAATGATTGGACATAATATTAATGTCTTCCATCCATTATTTGTAGCACACCAGCCACCCAGTAATTGCAATAATTTTGTGCTTTGTTACTTTTAATATAACACAGCTCAGCTTTCAAATTCTGTCAGTTTTATCACGAAATACAAATTATAAATGTGTTTTCCCTCTTTATTTCAAGTTTATAGCAAGATATAAAAGTGAAGGAACATCAGAAGGCATGAAAAAAACAGTATAGCCTAATTTATAATGAAAATAATGTCTCATTATTGTAATCGGAAAGATGATTGATTCATGCCGCTTAAACTGAAGCGAATACAGTGATCTGTCACGCCACATTAAAGAGCGTGAATATTGTTTGTATTCCGCTATGAAACTGAAAGATTTTGAAAGCTGAGACTTTGGAATATCTCCCGGTGCTCCCAATCCGGGCAAATTTGCATGCGCAAAAGGCTAGAACATCTCAAAATATTATAGGCTAACTTTAATCTTCTTATTATATAATTATCATAATGTATAATAAATAAAATACTGCATTATTATTAAAAGTATTTTAACAATTTAAATATTATAATTGTATTATTTTCAATTAATCATGCTAATAATTATAATACATTGTATAATATGTATGTGTATATTAATTATATAATTATGTGTATTTTTATTATTATTACATTTGTTATTGTCACTGTAATTATTAAAATTCTTATTAATTTATTAAAAACAATATTTTATTCTTCTTAATTAATCATGCTAGTAATTATAATACATTATATAATGTGTGTATGTATATTAATTTTGTAATTATGTAGAATTCTTAAATTTATAATATAATATAATATAAAATTATATGTTACTTACATATTGCTACTACTACTAATAAACAAACAACAACAAAAAAAGTGTGAAAAATGTGATTCATCCGGTGAGAATTTAGTGCCATCTGTTTCATTCATATACATTTAAACAAAATCGCAGTCCTTTTCTTTTAACTTATAAAAGAACTTTCAACTGACCTCACTCTTTATTTGATCTCTCTCTTCTCTCAGGGTCTCTCCATCTTTCGCGGCACAGCTGAGCTCCCCCTGAAGCCTCTCGATGGTGCGTTCCAGCATCTGCTGATGATTGACAGCTGTCTCCTCGGCAACGGTGGAACTCTGCTGCAGTTCGGCATGATCTGCCTTCAGTGCCTCCCTTTGAGAGAAATTACAAACATTAAAATTCTGATCTCATTTGCAGTATATTATGTCAGAACTGTGATTGCAGTCATATTTTCTTGTATCTTTTTTACTTTTGCTTTTCAAGGATCATGCAACATGTTGCCATCAGCCTAAATCTAATAATCTACAAGTGAGATGAATTTAAGTCAAAATATGGTAGTGTTTGGCTGGATACAGCGTTTGGCATCAGACAGCAACAAAATACATAGGAAGCGTTTGTCTTTTTCCTGCTGTGGGTCGCGATCCACCAGCTGTGAATGATTTATAGAAGTGAATTTGTGTGTGTATCTCACAGTTCTTTCTGCAGGGTGAGTTTCTCTGATATCGTGCCCTGTAGTTCAGCCTGGATGTTCCTCCTGGCTGTGTCTAAAAGCAGATCCCGCTCCTGAAGGTGTTCAGACACACGATCTCGCTCCGCCTGAACAAACAACACAAGCACAGCAGTGTGTGAGAGAAATACTGTCTCTATCAGCAGAACTTTTGTTCAGTTTTGCTGTTACTGGCATATTTAGTCTTATTTTCCATCTTTATCCTTCTTAATCACTTGTTTAATTAGTGTTAATTTGCTAAATACTGTTTAACTATTACTATTATTGTTATTTTGTTACCTTAGTTACCTTAGTTGACGTGTTTGCGCGCGCTCTGGCTTAGTCTGCGCAAGCGCCGGAAAGCGCTGGAAGTGATCTCTCGCGCCAGAGCGCGCGCCCAGAAGTCACACACCGGATACGTGCGCGCACTCAGATCACTTGGACATGGTTGTGTACAAGAGGTAAAAAAACGATATAAATACTGTTCGTTTTCTCACACAAACCGCTCGTTTCATGTCTTAGGCCATCAATGTGCAGTTACGATGGGGAATTGTTTAATTTGGATTTCTCTGTGCATGTTCTTTTTCCCTCTTATAGAGCCAGTGACCTATACCTGCCATTATATGACTGACAGACTAGAACGATTTGACCTAAAAATAACAAAATTGGATCTACTGAAGAAAAAAAGACACCTACATCTTGGATGCCCTTGGGGTAAGCTGATAGATATCAAATTTTAATTTCAAAGTGAACTATCCCTTTAAAATGAATGATTTATGTAGTTATTTACATATATAAATAAAACACTAGTTACCATTTCACCTGAAAACTGAAAGGTGACTTATTATCTTTGGACTTCTTTGCAGTTCATTTAATAACCCTTACATTTCATGCAATTTCTTAATTAATATGAGCTCATGAGCTGTTTTACTTTAGAGGAGGTGGTGTTCTCCAGCGCCTCCCTGAGTCTGAGCAGCTCCCGCTGCGCCTCCTGTCTCTGCTCACAGGCCTGCTGCAGCTCATCCTGTAACTGCAGCACCTCCCGCCGTGAAGAGCGCTGCTCCTCCTCATACTGCTCCTGCAGTGCGGTTAATCGCTCCTGCAGACGCACTACAAACAGAGGGAAATTACAAACACGGCTCCTGTGGTGCTGGAAACTGCTCACACAGATGCACGCTGACAAAATTTGTGTAAAAATCTCTTACACATACACAGCTACTTAGTTATTTAAATGGGGAAATTGCATAGACTTTTCATTGTTTTTATATACAGCTATTTATAAACTATACTAAAGTCCAACCCTTGCAGAAAACGTTCCACATGTTTAAAAAAATGGCTTTTTCAGTATATTTTATACTGTTTTTAAAGTCTAAAAGTAGGTTTTGTTAGGTTTTCCTCACTTCTGGGCACAATTATTGCAACAGGTATTTATTGCAAATTTGCAATATAAAGTAAATATACATTTCTGAAAGAAATCAGTTTGGTTTTACATTTTAGAAATAAAAAGTGAGTTTACACAGTGAGATGTATATATGTGTATATAAATATATATAAAGCAAATATGTCAATACTGTTTAATCACATATTCAGTTTTAAATTATTCCTAGAGTAGAAAGTATATTATACTTGATAATACTTGATAATAGAGCTTAAAAACCTTCAAAACTGACCAGATGATCAGTTATGTTTTCAGTTTTGAGTCAGATCAACAGTACAATAAAGCAAAAAGTAACAAAATTTTTCTAAAAGATAAAAAAATTGGGAATATATGTTATATCAGTACTATAGTGGTTATCAGCATATCTCCTTTGCCATCTAATGCTCTCTCTAAAGTCAGTCTTTTAAAACACTAATAATTGAAAAACACTAATAACTGTTAAATGTAATTTATTGCAAATCTCAAATACTTAATATCGAATATCCGTTTTTCATACTGCTGTGATGCATAATTCACGTTTAGATTCACACACAGCACTGAAAACTGGCCTGTGTGAGATGAATTGAGCTGTCTGTCTGTTTCCAGATGGAAGGTGGTGAGTTTCAGAGTGTGCAAAACACTTTCTAATCTGCACACACGAGCGAAGAGCGTTTCACACTGTCTCCACAGCAGACCCTCTCCTGCGGCACTCAGGGCCCAGTGGATGTTCACAGGACTGATGGGATGCTTAGAGGAGCTCCCGTCTGAAGAGTTCACGAGCAGCTGATCCGCAGATGCTCCCAAAGAGCCCAGACTCCTCACTAACTCCTCTGTCTGCTGCTCCGCTGTCTGAAGACGCTGCTGTAAGACGGAGAGAGACTCAGGAGCCGTGGCCCCTACACTCAGAGGACAGATCACTGACCTGGACATTACTGATAGATAGATAGATAGATAGATAGATAGATAGATAGATAGATAGATAGATAGATAGATAGACAGACAGACAGATAGATAGATAGATAGATAGATAGATAGATAGATAAAGGACAGACAGACAGACAGATAAATGATAGATAGATAGATAGATAGATAGATAGATAGATAGATAGATAGATAGATAGATAAAGGACAGACAGACAGACACACAGATAGATAGATAGATAGATAGATAGATAGATAGATAGATAGATAGATAGATAGATAAAGGACAGACAGATAGATAGATAGATAGATAGATAGATAAAGGACAGACGGACAGACAGACAGATAAATGATAGATAAATAGACAGACAGATAGATAGATAGATAGATAGATAGATAGACAGATGGACAGACAGACAAAACCATGTATTATTTAAACTTAATTATAGTTAAATAGTATTTTAATAACATTTAAATGTTTTTGGTCAGGTAAAAGCTCTTTAAAAATATATAATGGTATTAACATGGAAATTTAAATCAGCGCAACGGACAAAAACTCACCGGTACTTGACGTCGGCGAATCTTATTACCCAAATATTTGCATTGCCGTCACAGCTGAGATGTTAAATAAACTGTTTGTTTGTATTAACTGAATCAGAATAGATTTCATTTGTTTTTATCTGTTACTGCTGCTTAAACTGAATGAGCCCAGCACTTCCGGCTTAGATGGTTACCGTGGAGACCGTTCCCTCTAGTGCTTGGTTCTAAACTCCCGCCATAGCGAAAGAAAACGAAACTAGAGTGAAAAAAAATGCTTTGAAAGCTTGTGGTGGGGGGGGGGTAGTGGCCCGGAAGTTCTATCTGATTGGTCAGGTATGCGAATATACAAATTAAAAGTTTGATTTTAACTCTTCACTGGGCGTTTTTTGTATTTAGTAGCTTTCAAGGTTTCTCAAAATCATACATCTGGAGTAAATTTTTGTTCATACTACTGCTGAGAGAACGGCCAGGTCACGTGGGGTTTGTTACTTTTCTCAGCGTACTCAAGGTGGAGCTAATCACAGTCGTTTGTGATGAAAGGACACGCGACATATTTTTATGTCTTACATGACAAATCATATCTTATCAGATTGAAAGATTTAAGTTTTTAGCACACAAATTTCCTCTAAGGAAACGTAAACCGCCTTAATATTTGAGCGCGGCTAAATGTAGGATTGAGATTGTGGCTTAAACCTCATTATAAAGCTTGGCACAGCATTTGGATGTTACCATATAAATATGTAATTTCTAATAAACTAGAAGAAGTACTTTACAACATTATTCACAGATGTTACCCTGTAAATGTAGCTGTTAGCAGATATATTCATAGTGTTTGTGATAAATGTACCTTTTGTAACATATCTGTTGGAGATATTGAACATTTATACGTTTCATTTTGGGTTGACTTTAAAATAGACATAACAAAATTAAAGAAAGACCTTAATTTAAAACTTCATGATATTTTACTTTGTTTTCAAAACCCATCTTTTTCTGATAAACAGATTTACATTATTAATCTGTTAATTATACTAGCAAAGTTTTATATTCAGAAGTCAAAAGTAATTCAAAAGAAACCATCATATATTACATTTTGTAACACTGATCTTAAAATATACTTTGAAACCCTTTCTAATAAGAGATCACAAAATAAGAAGCTTATAAAAACAATACAAATTTGAAAGCTTTTCAAACTTATGTAACTGCCGTAATTATTGGAGCTTTTTTTTTGTTATTGCTGTTGTTCTGTTGTGCATGCTTTGAGATGTGCAACGTTGACCTATGTTTGCCTTGTGCTTTTGTATACGGAGCCCGGCACGTCACCTGTAGGAGAAAAAAAAAACAATCCGTGGCGACGGTTTTGCAA
The DNA here is from genome assembly GCA_021397915.2 of Tor tambroides. Lineage (NCBI taxonomy): Eukaryota > Metazoa > Chordata > Actinopteri > Cypriniformes > Cyprinidae > Tor > Tor tambroides. The sequence goes on along the minus strand of JAFVLL020025811.1, from coordinate 11,741 downwards.
TCCGTCCCCTCAGTTTATAAACCGTGCTCACGAATTCGTAAACTGTTCCCTCGGTTTAACAAACCGTGCCCACGGATTAATAAACCGTACCCACGAATTTACAATCCGTGCGCTCAGATTATGTAAACCGTACCCTCGGTTTTTGAATCCGTACCCACGAATTCATAATCCGTGCGCACGCTTTCGCAATCCGTTCCCACGGATTTGTAAACTGTACTCACGGATTCATTTTAGAAGAACAGCAAGCTAGGTAGCCTACGTGTTAATTTATTGTAGCCTATTATTGTTTTATTGCATATTATAATGTGGAATAGGCCCACAGCAAATTGTCTTAAGTGATTCTCTGTCTATTGTAACGGGTACGAGGTGGAATACGACGATTTAATAAGAAAGATGTGCGTCAAAATCTTGTTTAATTTGTGATAATCTTAGCACTTGATTATTATTGTATAATAAACCTGGCATTGTGACTGACTTTGGAGTAATTTGTTCCTCTTTTGTAAGTCGTTTTGGATAAAAGCTTCTTCTAAATGCATAAGTAGCCTAACCTAAATGTATGGGCCATTCCACCGAATGGGTGCCATTCTGTCCCCAGGAAATTATAGGTACAAAAATGCATAAAAATTAACTAATATGTCCTAATATTAACTAATATGTCCTAAAGTGTCCTGCACATTAATCTAACTGCAAATTTAAAATATCTAATTTTAAAAATTATTAAAAACTACCTAAAACACTGAAAATATAGCATTTGTACATGTCCCCAGTGTCTAACGATACATTTTAACATGAAATATAATGTTTAAAATCCTTCAGAAATCATTTTAATTTTGCATTTTTGTGTGCCTCCATATCTCATCTGTGCTTTAAATACATTTATTTCAAAATAAATTTATAATATTTTGGATAAAATTTTAGTTGTGTCCCCAGGTTTTCATTCAGTCCTGTTACCCTAACACATTATCCCTCTAAAAAACTGGGAAAAATCCACAAGACACATTTTCAACATAATATTGCAACATCTGCATCTTCTGAAGGCTATGAAATGATCAGAAGCATGAGATCTTGTTTTCTTTTCTGTATATTTGATGATATTGTAATGGTGGCTGGGAGCGTCATTATAAATATAGGCTACTGCCCTGTTACCTAATTTATTTCTTAGATTATTTTACTTGTTTATTTTAAAAATACAAATCTTTGGTGAATCACTATAATTTGCTGAATATTGTCATAATATTAGCATGTACGCCATGTGGCTAGATTATATGTATTTGCTAATTTTATCCTAAAATCTCAATCCTGTTACTTTCAGTCCTGTTACTCATATACTCATATATCCTATACTTGTATATAGTAGCTGAGTAAAAGTAACAGGAGTGAGTAGTGTCATCAGATTTATTAATGTAAATATTAGGCTACATCCATATAGACAAAATATTTTTCTCAACGTTTTGGCCTTCTATCCACACTGAGACAATGCTTTTGCCCAGAGAAAACTTATGGTTGTTCCTGCATTGTTGTTTTATATTACATTCCAGCAAGTATGACAGAAAATATATGATTTCTGTCCTGTGGCAATTATGTATTAGACTCATATATTGTGAGCTGCGTTATAAGAAAACAATATCTATACAGAAAAACTGAAATATATTATTTGTTAAGTTTATTATTTTCAATATCAATTTTAACTTAATATTTATTATTTTTTATTATTTATATCTTATCTCATAACCCTAACAAAAACTTCTGCAGACCACTAGATGTAAATTTGGCCTTTTTTAGCAGTGAGGTCCGCTCACAAGTTTGACGTTCAACACTTTCACTATATCGATGCGGGCATTAATACCTCACATGTGTAGTCAAACCTGTATACTAATATAATGGATACTCCTTCCTGTTACCCATTTCATTCCTGTTACTAAATAGTTTTTTTTTCTTTAGAAAATAAAGTTAAACCACTATTTTTTAAATTAAGTAAATAAACTATAATTTATCCCATTGTTTAATAAATAGCATCATAGAAAATTGATACACTTGAGGTTTGAGTCGCCTTAAAAATGAAAAAAGAAAAAAAAGAGTTTGTGTACTTTAGTAAAATACACCTTGTGTAGATAAATAAAAAGGATATTATTTATTTTTTTACCATGAAACCAACAATTTCCTTAAAATAAACACCTGCCTGAGGGGGAAATAAAGGAATTTGTTGACATATTTTTAAACATGCTTTTTAAAAGAGTTTAGAGTTTTGGTAACAGGACTGAGAAAAATGCATCCATCTTCCACTTAAAAAATGTGTAAAAAATTAAATAAAGTTACCTGAGATAGGCCAATACAGATTTTGAATAGTTAAACATGTGTATTACTAGATGCAGTATTTAAAAAAGATAGAAAATGAAAAAAAAAAAAAAAAATTAAGAGTTTTTGAAGCTAATGGCACCCATTCGGTGGAATGGCCCATATAATAATAATAATAATAATAATTTATTATTATTATTATTAATAGGCTAAATAAATGAGTGCACTTAAGACAGTAAAATGTTTATCATAATATAATTTATGAATGCTTTCTTTTTAAATAACCTTTTGGAAAATGTGTTTGTGTAGCTACTATTCATTCTTAACATGAAGACTTATTTTGGTGATTTTATTATACTAAGCTTTTTCCCCCATAGTTAGATGCATGTTTCACTGTTAATGTTAGGTCTATTATAACATTGCATTCAGTTAGAGAGCAAAGGAATGACAACATAACCGGTACATTGTTTGTTTTGTATTGCTTTTACCTTCTCCTCTTGAAACTCTATCGTTTTTTTTTTTTTTTAGAAAATTCAATACATTTTCTATTCTTTTTAGCGTTTATTTAGCACAGGCGGTGGTGTTTTATCCTATTTGATGAGTAAAATAATGGGGGCGGGGCCACAAATCCGTGAGTTTACAAATCCGTGGGAACGGATTGCGAAAGCGTGCGCACGGATTATGAATTCGTGGGTACGGATTCAAAAACCGAGGGTACGGTTTACATAATCTGAGCGCACGGATTGTTTTTTTCTCCTACAGGTGACGTGCCGGGCTCCGTATTTGTATGATGGAACTGAATAAAAAAATAAAAAGGATTGAGATTGTTGAGCCGTCAAGCGCCCCCTTGAGGAACTGAAATGTTATAATACGTAACTATTTTTACGTAGTAAATGGTGCCGCCCAATAATATTCTGTTTTGTTTTGTAAAGTATTGTTTTGACAAGAGACGCCGGGACCTCGATTTGAGAAATGAAAATTGTCAGTTTTATTTATTTGTATTTTAAACCTTCTTAAAATGTTAGAAAGCAAACATTTGCCATTATATTGAGGACAGTATGGTATTTATTGCAATATAAAATTGTACCAATATATATTTCAGTTTAGTTTTACATTTTAAAAATAAAAATGAATCTCTGTGAAGTAATGTCAGTCATATTTCACCCCAAAATAAACGAAAATATAGATTTATTGAAAATATTGATTATTTTGCATATAAAAATGAAGCTTATTTTTAAAACCATTATTTATTTAGATTGTGGCATTTTTAAATACACATTTTAAACACTGATAACATTTAAAAATGTGTCCATGATCAATTACTAAACATAAAAATAAGACTTCTTTATAACGATGAGAATTATATATACACCTGGCAGTTGTGGCCTAATGGATAAAGAGTTGGACTTGTAACCTGAAGGTTGTGGGTTCGAGTCTCAGGTCTGGCAGGGATTGTAGGTGGGGGAAGTGAATAACCAGCACTCTCTCCACCCTCAATACCACGACTGAGGTGAGACCCTTGAGCAAGGCACTGATCCCCCAACTGCTCCCCGGGTGCCGCAGCATTGGCTGCCCACTGCTCTGGGTGTATGTTCACTACTGTCTGCATGTACTTGGATGGGTTAAATGCAGAGGACAAATTCTGAGTATAGGTCACCATACTTGGCCACACACACCACTTCCCTTCCCTTAATTTTGGGGTGGAATATGACTTTTCTTCATGAGATTCACGCAAAATGACTATCAGTCTTGGCAGCAGATACATAGATACACTTTCAGAAACATGAGGCAAAACAACTACACCAAAGCCTCATCAAACCATTCTATCATGATCTAGAGGTAAGAAAAAATATTTCATCGCTTTTGAATCACCAATGAAAATGATTAACTTCAGTTAAAAAATAAATCCCAAGTAAGTTCTGCATCTTGTTTGGATGAATTAAAACTTTCCCCTGAACAGCAGCTGATAACAGAGAAAAAAAGATAAAAGACGATCCTCATACAAACGACTTTGTTTTCAAGTTTTCAATTCATTTGCAGTGTGTTGTTTTAACAGGATTTCCCAGCAGCAACGATTCGGAATGAAGCACCAGCAGCCCTTTGTTTTGAAGATCATCCCTCATGTGAGTTACGAGATCTTCTCGTAGAACAGGAGGTAGGCTTGGGAAGTCTGCACTTTGGCCTCTGTAACCGGATGAACACTGCTGTCGCTAATGTGAAACCATGATCCTTTACTGGCCTCAGCGTGACCTGCTACGAGATGATGATTGGAAAAAAAAACTCAAAATGTTTGCAACTAAATGCAATTTGACGCAATAAGCTTGCATCAAGTTTAACTGATTTTATGTCCTCCAATATTAATGCATGTTCACATAAACCCATCAAGTTAGTCGAAACCTCAGATTCAACAGCACAGATACTCACAACCAGCATCGAGTCCGTTTTCTACATAATTGCGCGTAGAGGGTCGTGATTTGACGTATGCTGTATAATGTCCAGACCGCATGGTGCCGCTGTGTTCCACTATACCGTAAAGACTATACAGCACTCGCGTCTCGCCCTCCTTCACTCCCTAAAAACATAAAACAGGGTTTAATGCACTGCTGATCTGTGAGTTTTAACCAGTTTTGAGTGAGTTTACTGAACCCAGAACCCAAGGAGTGATGCAAGGATGGATTAATATAGTGAAAACCAATGATCATTTGTTCACCTTGCAGTTTAATGAGCAGAATGGAGCGAGATCCAGGATCTGAGGAAACTGTACATGTCTGTTCACCTTACAAACACTGTATCCAACCTACAGGCAAATGTCAAAATAAAGGGCTTAAATGCAGATTTCTTTGAGTTTATTGGTGTGAAGTGATCTGGCAAAGGAGGAACAAGGTGTTTTACCTGCTGGAATCTCTTCAGGTGGAGGGTGAGCACTGCCGGAGGATCAGAGATCAACATCTGCTTCAGAGCATCTCTGTAAACAGCTTTCTTACCTGATGAAAACAACAAAATCCATTTATTAGCACTGCTTTCACAATCAAGGTTTATAACGAGGTTTTTGAAGTGTTGTGTTCAATAACTAAAAAACAGCTCATTTCTGCACAGCAGCAAATACAGATAAACAGTGTGCAATGATTTTTGGAAACTTATTGTGATAATTTAAAACACATATGAAAGTGGTCAGGCATGAATAAAGCCCCATGCAGTAAACTTTAATGTGGTCCAGACAATACAGAATGATATTTTAATATATTAATACATTTTTATAAATTATATTAAATATACATTTTTAACATATTTTAATGTAGTTAATGATCGCAAATGAGATGTTAGAAAATAGCTGAAACATTTATACTGCAAAATACTTACATTTGCAAAAAATGTACATTAAAAACTCAAGGGTTTGAACATTTGAACAGGAAGAATAAATATTTGTATTGTAAATTGTAGTGTTAGTTGGTTCTTCTGGAGATTGAACCAAAAACCTCTTAAAAGTTACTATTTCCATTAGTAATAGTGTTCTTTTTGTCAGATTGTCTCAGCAGTGAATATATGTAGAAAACATAATATGTGACAAAATATATGTAGAAAACATAATGTGTGACAAAATAATCAAAATACACAAGTCATGCAGCCCAACTGTAGAATAAAAGGGGAAAAAACAGTAAAAAAAACAAAAAACAGTGATATCTTATGTTCACTTGCATGTCACGTAACCATTAACCAATATCATTAACAAATGTTAGAGTAATACAAAATCTCAGGGGGTTTAAGTAAATATTTGATGTCTAAGTGGTTCAGCAGACAAAACATTTGTGAACCCTAGATTAGGCTGTCAAAAGAGTTTAAAAAGGAGATGAGAGGGAGCTAAAACGGCTGTTAATATGGTAAAAGGTGAGCACAGTACCGTCTGCGGCTTTATGTCCAGACTGGCGTTTTGTGCAGGTAACACACATCAGTCTGTTGTTCTCTGTGAGATGTTCCACCTCAGTGAACTGATACAGGCAGGACTCCACCGAACACTCTTGCTTCTCTGGCGCCGTCCTGCTGGCCAGAGACTGAAAGGCCAGCTCAGGGTCCTGATTCACCACTGTGTATTCTTTAGCATCGCCTGAGGCCTCATCTCCATTCTCCATCTCACCTTCTGAAGCTGTTTTTAGTGACAGAGTATTCAGTTCTTCTGTTAACTGATCCTCTTCAGCACAAAGCTGTTCAACACCATCATCTTCCTCAACCGCACTGACATCATCTACTTTTTCTCCCTCCAAAGACACATCTTCAGAGGCCTGGTCTTCAGATAAGGCGTTAAAGCGGTTGTTGACAGAAGTGGCATGTTCTTGCTCGGGTTCCTCATCATCTTCATCCTCATTTTCTGAGGGAGCAGGAGGTTTCTCAGGGCTCAAATTCTCCTGGCTGCTTTCACCTGCACTGCCATTTACTGATAGGCTTTGATTGGAGGCATCCGGTGGATCAGTGCTGCTAGCTGTGCTCTGATTGGTCAGAGCATCTAGAGTTACTTTACTGCCCAATTTCTGCTGACGTCTCTGAGTCTATTGACACAAAAGTCAAAAAACACATCTGTATCGCATAGGGTCTGGATTCTACTATATATTGTGAAAATTATGTTACTGGAACATGATACGTGGAAAACAAGTAGGGACAAAAAAATACAGAAATATGAAATTTCAGAAGTTCTTGTTCTGTGACCATACACAATATTTACTCAAAATTCACAAAAAGTGTTGGTGCTATAAAGTCTGTCAATGTCCAAATTCCAAAATGGCGACATTTTGGTGATTTAACAGCCTGGTATATACATACGTGTATCACTAATTATAACATAGACTATACATTACATTATAACAAACATGATCAGAACCAGTGTGTATTTCTTTACTTTGGCTTGTTTTTTGGCCTGTTTCTTTGCTTTCTTCTGCTGATACTTGCTTCCTGTTCCTGTAGGCATGTCTTCATTCCCATTGGCCAGAGATGTTGTGTTTTCTTGATCTCCATCATCACTGACGCTGCTGCGATACTGGGTGACTTTCTTCTGATTCTTCTTCCTGTAAGCCTGGAGGAAACATTCAAATCAGTTCACTTCCCCAGAATACTCACATGAGGGATAAAGCAGCTACATAAATCTTACCTCATCAGCTACAGGAAGAGAAAGATCCAGAAACATCTCTTTCACCAGAGACACAGTTCTGCACTCTTTACACATCACCGTGCTGCTCATCTCTCCACCAAACACTCGGTCCACAAAGTTCTTGGGTGCACCGTTTTTCTCGTACTCTGGTGAAAACAATGCAAGAGAAAGTCAAAGATAGAGATATCATTTTACTCATGTTTTGTGTTTAATCATGCTCTAAGCATTACATTCAAATATATAATATGTCATTCTGGTAATCTGACAATGACTTGTACCTTTAATAACCTTCTTCATCTGCTCAGCCTCTAAGCTTTTGCCAGAGTTTTTCAAAACTTCCAGAATTCCAGAATTTACTCTCTGGAAAAATACAGGAAATAAACAAACAGAAGGAGGACTGAGTTAGACTATAGTGTCTCAAACATTCTTTATAGCCAAATGAAATGACAGAAAACAAGCAGACATGAGTCCACTGCTAAGATGATTCACATTCCATCTGGTCTCTGTTCATGTCCTGTTAGATGTTCATACTTTCACTGCTTCTGCTCTCATGCCATCCAGAAGGTACCGCAGAAGCTCCTGACTGTCCTGCTGCTGAAAGCCTTTAAACCGCGGAGCTCTGAGAACAACAGATAACAAGAAAGACTGCAATTATTTACTATACAGAACACAGAAAAAAACATGAATACTGTGAAATATTATTGCAATTTAATAAATCTATTTTCCATATTAATATATACTAAAATGTAATTTATTCCTGTGATGCAAAGCTGAACTTTCAGCATCATTAGCATCCTTAATCATCAATCTAATATGCTGATTTGGGATCATTTTCAGGATTTTTTGGTAAATAGAAAGTTCAAAAGAACAGCATTTATTTGAAATAGAAATATTTTGAAACATGTCTTTACTCTCACTTTTGGGCATGTTATTGCATTTTTGCTAACTAAAAGTAGTCATTTGTTTCAAAATAAAACTGACCTAATTTTAACGACCCAAACTTTTGAATGTAGGGTAGAATTTGTTTGAATTATTTTTGGAGGCTTTCTATCATTTTATCTACTGTAAAAGTGAAAAGTGAGTCAATCTAGCAACCAAATATATGCAAAAAATCTTTTAAGGACAGAACTTTTCTCTTATTACATGAAGCATCTGTGCTGGGAACACTTTTGTTTGGCTACTTACTTTTTACATACTTGTGTGAAGAGTTCTTTAGGGGTCACGACACCTTTCTTGGTCTCCTGGATTTCATTCAGTAACTGGCACATAGCCAGTGTGAGCGACCCGGGCCTTTCCAGCTGGATCTGAAGAGGTTCCTGAAAACAGGATGTGAAAACATCCTGTTAGATGAAGCTTTATGCATAAAAGAACCAGAAAAAACATAATGCAGCTCAGCATCATTACCAGCTCAGATGACAGTGCAGGTGTGATGGTGAAGCAGCTCTTCTCATCTGTGATCTGGTTCACCAGTTCTCGCAAAAACTGAGTCTGTGATAAATTCTGAAAGAGACAAGAACATCAGGGCTTGCATGTGTGTTTCTGTTTTTCACATGTAGTGTCTCAAACTCCGACACTGTACCTGCATGACTGCATTGAAGAAACACGTGTTGCCCAGATTACTGAGACCCCTGACGCTCACGACACCAGAGCTTCCTGCAGCTGCTGCTTTCTGTCTTTTAGGACTGTCTTCATGTTTTGAGCTGCTCTTCTGCTTCTCCTTGTTCTCTTTCTCGTCATCCAGCGTTTGCTCTGCAGGATTCGTCTCTAAGCTCTCTTCCTTCTTACTTTCTGCAGAGTATGTTTGCAAATTTATGCTTGTTTTAAGGAAAGACACTACAGGCAAAAACATGTTACTATTTCATGCACTGGTCAATTTTAAGAGGAGCTACTCTGTCTTATTAAAAAAAAAAAAAAAAAAAAAAAAAAAAATAAACTATTCCTTTAATGTTACATGCTTGTAGTGTATAATAGTGAGTATACAGCATCTGCATTGTAATCAATATCTAGCAAATTCAAAACAATCCCAAACTGTACAGTACACGGTCGTTTTCAACACTCATTCATGGACAATCATGTAAAAAATGGAGTCTTAAATTATACAGCAAGTTAAGGTCCTTTAAAGAGATAATTGTGGAAATCTAATGACAACAGTACTTCAAAAGAACAGACCCACAAAATATACAAACAATACAGTGATGTGAAGTCTGTGTGATCTCTGTATGTCTCTGTGTCTTGAGTCTCTGTTGATTGTGTGACTGTGTGTCTCTGTAGAGGCTCCTTATTCACCAGCAGCTGATCCTGAGGAAACTGGACTGACGTCTAAATACTGAGAGTCCTACAATAAAACACACAGACAAGCATTGCCACATACTGCTGATGATAGAATGAGATTTATGCATGTTGATGCTCAATAATGCTGTTTGAAACGGTCATGTGCTTCAGGACTGAAAAGACACACAAAGTTGAATGTGAGACGGATCTCTAGTGTAGTTTAAGTAATTTCACTTCAATTGCAATGAATAGGTTCTTTTCATTGTCATTAAAGTGAAATACTGAACATAAACATAGGAGCCTGAGAAAATGCTCGTTTTAGAAGAACATTTCAAACGGCACTTAGAGGCTTTTGCATCTGAACTCTTCGTTTGGATATAGCTATTTAGAGATTATTAGAGACTAATTTTTGCCAAAGTTAATTATTTTGTTTTTCTGAAATGTTGATTTGAAGTGTCATTGTTTGCATCATGATTACAAGAATGCTTGATAGGAACTCACTTCATCTGGCTATGATCCTATTTCAACCTCTTAGTCTTCTGGCTCAAATAACTGGTAAACTGTCTCAAACTCACTCTCTCACTTTGAGTATGTGTGTGTGTCTGTTTTTCACTCTTCATGTTTTAGAGTTTCACCCTTTCATTCCTGTATGCTTTTTTTCTGCATCATTGTTATATCTCACTCAAAACTGCATTCACTATTTTTTATCTTAAGAACACAACTGCACTGTTCTCATAGTTCTGACTGTGTTGAGATTGAATCTGTTTAAAGTCAAGAGATTGAAATGTTGATTGTGGCAAATACTACTTGCACCTCAGTGTACTGCATTACAAAACAGTATAACATTCTATATGATTACACATTTCTTAAAATATATGGATGCAGCCTTATTGGGACCTTCCTTGTCGCTATCCCCAAAGTCCACCCCTACACCTACTCCTAACCCAAACAATGTAGCATTTGGACCAATCAGACACACAATTATTCATTATATTTAATGAATAATCCGGCTAACCCCCTCACCCAAAAAAAGCAAACTATGTGTTAGAGTTCTGTGGATAACCCCTGAAGACCAACTAACAGGCCGAACAAGCAGAACAGCCTCTGGTTACCATGGCAAGCAGTGACAAATGATCTGATAAGTCTGGTTTTATAGCTCAAAGGAATGCAGGCAGAGCAACTCTCAATCCATTTCCCCATAGGAAAGACACATAATGCCCATAAAAAGGGACTCTTCCCCATTCGTGCTTATGCATATCTCCAGAACATTGTGTGTATGATTATTACTGTCTGTATAGTGTTGTATTGTATATATGCTTTATGACTGAAACCTTATTCATGCTTCCTATCAAATTAATCCTGATTTAATGCCATACACATTGGAGTACATCACCTTCTCATAGTATGCATTGTATTCTTGTTACATTAATTTAAAGCATGAAGGGAGACAAACTGCCAGCACACTCTAATATGCAAAACACCCTGCTAGAAGACAAAGAGTCATTAACCTACCCCCTGAAAGTTTAAGCTACCATTGGCTTACTGACCCCCTGGAGGTGTGACCTCCATAGAAGTTAAGAGGCCTCACTGCTCTGTGACCTCTCTCTCTAAAACTCTCTTCTCTGGCACTTTTACTCATGTCGCAAGCCATGTCGCACCTTTCCACCCTGGAGAGAAATCTCCCGACCACCACCAAGTGAGAATAACATCTTTGGAGTTTGTCACTCTTAAAACTTATAGGAACATGATCACAAATCCAACACCATTGAACCTTTAATGCATTAGAACTGTAAGAATGTTATTTTCTGTGGCCACAAAATTATCCTGAATGTTCACTGGATTAACAGACTAGTTGATTGTAATATTAATTCTGCTACAGTTACTACTGGCAGCTGATATAAATAATTAATTGTAATTATTTTCCTATAATGTATAATGTATGGCGGAAGAGCACTTCGCAGCACTTCGACCTGCGCAGTAATATCATCACTCCTGAAAACTCCCCCTCTGTTAATAGAACCAACGTGTTTTCAGGAGT